>JNEM01006207.1:0-21269 GCA_000697335.1 Conidiobolus incongruus B7586 | reverse complement strand
TAAATTAATAAAAATAATCTAATATTATTAAGCTATAACTTAAATTATTATATTTTTTTATTAAAAGATATAATATCTATAGTTGATATTTTGCATAAATCATTTGATTGCTAATAATAGTTAAATATTATTAACCTAAATATTAAATACACCTAATAAGATAATTTATGATATATTACTGATAAATATATATTGTTTCATTTAAAAATATTTTAAATTCCAATTTTTGAAGAAAAAAGTTCACTTAAAAAGACAATATTAATATTATTCAAAATATATTATATATTGATTTATTTTGATAAAATTAATTTAAATATATTATTTCTAATATAAAAATATTTTTTTAAATAAATAATATAAATTTGATATTAAAAATTTGTTTAGAAAAATTAAAATAAGATCAATTATATAAATTTTCCTCATGCAATATATATGCAAAGAATGATTTTCTCAATATCAATTTTTATGCTTTTGATAAAAATATATATTTAGAATGGGTCATGGAAAAAAGGAAAATAGAAAAAAAAATAATTCAAAGAAGGCTAAGTTGATACATAATTAAATTTAATATATGCATAGTAATTATGTAAAACTAGCAGTGTATTTAATCTCGAACATATCAAAAAGGAAAATATCTAATGAATGATGATTTTTAACAATATCAATACTATTGGCTGTACTGTTAATTTTTTTATATATCAAATTTAAAATTTCTACGTTTGGTTATAACCAATATATTATAGTCTCATATTGATTAATTATTAAGACTTCATAGTTAAGAATAACGATAAATATTAAAGCAAATTATAAATAATTGAATTGAATGAAAATAATGGAGGTGATAATAATGTATCAATATTTGACCATTATTATCGTTATTTCACAATTTATTTATGAAATTTTTCAATATCAATTAGCTGTATAGTTAAATCGTTTATTTGCTTTGCATAAATATTTGACGAACATCCTTGTCGAATATTCCATTGATTATTGCTCATATTTTATTCACAAATTATATTCATTTGATTACTAATGTTTTGAACAATGTAGTAAACAGTTAACAAAATTTGAATTTATTTGTTTGAGTGTATTAAACAATTAAATAACTTTTCTTATGAATTTTAACATCAAAGAAATAAAAATAAGAATAAGTGTATTAATGATCATAAATAGGAATATTTTTGCATATTATCAATCAGAATTGATATACACAATATACTATTAAAATCATTTGATGATACTTGATTAATTTAAAAATGAGATAATAAAATTAAAAAAATTATACGAATGTATTTCAAAATTTGAAAAGTTTTTAGAAAATGGCAAACGAACCTGATGTAATATATCATGAATTTGTTGTATTGAAAAAATTAAAAAAAATTATAATAATATAAGAAAATATAGGATCAACATGTCTTTCAAGTGAATAAGGGTTATTGATTAGTGCAATAGCCTGATATTTTTTAATAATAACCGGTTCTTTATTTCTACTATAATAAATGAATAGATTAATTTTCTAATATCACTACAATTGTCTGAATTTTTGTATAATCAAACATTACTCAAGGCTAATATGCACATTGAATCAATAATAAACATGTTAATTATAGTGAATATAATTTAATATTGATTTATCAAGAGAATCGGAAATCTGTTTTATAAACTTTATTTTTAATTTGACGGATTTTACTCCTTCTATGATGGATCATGTGTAATTTTTCAAAACAAAATCAACAAGAAACAGATTAATTGGAAAGTGATCAATCTTAATACAATCAAAATTAATATTGAATTACCATAAACTCTGTGTCACTAATATTAATGCAAACTAATTCTTTTTAGTAATTGCCTAATTTGGTACTAGTATCCGAATAGTTTATTCTACTTTTACTCTTCTGATTAATATAGGATAATCAATTTAAACTTTTTGACCATTATTTGGTTAATATCAATGAAAAAGTGGTCGGTATATAGACGTACATTATGTCATAATATGTATCGGAATCTTTATTCCTTATTAAGCTGCAGCTGCTTAATTGACCATGTTATAAGCATACGAAGGTTGAATGGAATACTATTCTTTTAAGGGCTTAAGGATACTAAGCGGCTTCTTGTGATAATTCACCAGATCTAATAATTTTAATAAATTAACATGAGCATTAACTATTTTCAAATCCCAACTCCGCATTGCTATGGTTTAATAAAATGACATTTCATAAAATGTCTAGTGTTTATATCAAAAATATAAACTTACTATTTCATTTATACTATGTTTTAAAGATATTAAAATAATTTAACTCTTTATCAGGATCTAATTTTTCTAGAAGATATATATTGTATTGAGTTAATTATCAAGATGATTTTTAGAAATTTAATCCAATAAGTTGATATATTATCAATACTGAATTACAAGTAAAACTAGTATAATTATAATCACAAAATTATTATCAATTAATGTATTTCAAGCATTTCATCGGATCTTTAATTAAATATAGGAATAACATGCAATTGCAATAATTATTAATGTGAATAAATGGTAATAAATTAATTATTTTAATATATTATTGTTTACTTTAAATACACTGCTACCTATATTATTTGGTAATGATCATATTTCTAAGCTTTAAAAATTGCAATTATTTCGATTGTTTTATGAATTTTATTAAAATTAACTAATTAGTTTTCATGCAAATTCATCTATAAATGTCAATTTGCAATTATTTATTTTGGCAAATATATTCAATTTAGGCTAGATTTTGTTCAATCTCTTCTAATCATTATGTCGGGCATTAATCTCTATCAAATACCATCTCCGCTGAATAAATGTAAAGAAAGAGACAAATACTATATTATTTTCTTAATTATAATAAGTTTAGAAGTTATATCCTATCATCAAGTAAATTTTCAACTTATAAAATTTTTATATTTCAATTGAGAATTTAATTTGTATTAATCTATATTTAAACAAAATAAAAACTTTTTAAATGAATATATTAATATTGATAATATTTACATATGACTAATATTAATTTTTAAAATTTGAATATATTTTAATTTGTATACTATTTTCAATTTTAGCTGATTTCCTTTTTAGATTACGGGGTATCATTGCAATTAATGCACTTAACAAAATCTAAATTTTTAAATTAATCAAATTTTAATATGAACATCTCCAACCAATCAGATTTAGTCACTATATTCAAATCAAATTCATTAGTAGAAATTAAAATCATGCATTATGCAATATTCGAGAAAGTACACAAAATTGACTGTCAAAAGTTTTATCTCATACTTTTATATTTTATAACAGCTTAGTATGATTATATCTGGATAAAAATTTTAGACTTGAAATTGTCTAATTCAAATCATGCACATATCAATTATTTTAATGAGACTATTGCGAATAAGGACATAAGTTAAATTTATTACCTAAGTTTACCCTATCACCTGACCGATTGCTAAAACACCATTTTCCGAGATCTCTAAGAAAAATCTAAAACTAAAAAATTCAACTTCTAAAATAACTTCACCCAATAGGTTCAACATGTCTGAGACTATGTGAAACATACAAATTGATTGGTTCAATTTGGCTCTTTAAAAGTCAACACCTTGAAATCTGATATTTGATCAAATTTACTGCTGGCCAATTCATCCAGCCTGGCCCTTTTCTCCTGAATTTCCTTAGTCGAAAATGCTTATTGAAGTAAATTATGTTGCTCATATTGGCCTATTCTATAATAGGTATCCTGTCTGGTTTTAATTTGAGAATCAAATGTAGTAAATGTAATCAAACTTTTGTCAATATTTTCAATTCGAATTTGTTCAATACTTGGTTTGAATATTAAGCAATATGCTAATGCTTTATCCCAAATTGGAAACTCTTAACTTAATAATATTGGGTGAATGTAAAGAGAGTATAAATAGAGGTCAAAGAACTTGATCATACTAATTAATCCATTCTTTTCTGCTGCTGACATTTTTAAATGAGTTATCCTTGTACTTTTGCTCAGTTCTCAACTATTCAATGGGCTCCAATGTCTGCTGCTCACTCATCTTCACCTCATCTCACAGCTGCGCCTCAATCTGATATATATTATCAACATTTAATTCCTCATCTTCCTCACTCTGGTCAGAATGTAACTGTATCGCTTGATGCAATTCCTTTATATTATTCATCAGCTATATCACATCCTATGATGAATGCTCATTCGATCCCAATTATTCCCGATTCCTCTATTTTAAATTCACAATCTAATATTACATGGCCATCTTCAGAATCAACTTCAAATCTGACACAGTCAACAGTTGCTTCAAGTCCTGCTTCGCCTCAATCTGTATCACCTTCATCACCTGCAACCCTTGCATTCCCATGTACTTTATGCCCTAAAAGCTTTAATAGAAAAAATAGCTTGAGAAGACATCTCCAGCTTCATAGCGGAGTTAGACCATATTCTTGCACAACGTGTAAGAGATCCTTCTCTCGCCAAGACATTTATAAGCGCCACTGCGCTAGTAGAAGATGTCAGAGGTTAACTGAAAGAGAATCAATCTATCGTATGGGATTTGAGGGAGCCAATTTGAGTCACGCACCCCTCGATGTTCAGGAAAGATGCCGAAACGGCAATTGGTTAGATCATCACGATCCTAACTCAGATCCTTCAGTTGAACGACCTGCCCCATTTTATAATACGCACTAACTTACTATATCAAAGTTTAATTTCAAAAAGTATATATGTATAATATATTGATATTGTGTTCTTATATTTATTCTATTTAATATCAATCAAATTCAAATAAAAATAATTCAACATTAATTTTTGTTATTGATTATATAATGCCTTTGTAAAATTGAAAAATCTACATTTATTTTCATAGTATACCTATTCATTGTAATTTGAATATAAAACAAAATTGGTATTTTATTAAATAGATTAAGTTCTTTGATTTCAAATAATAGTGGTTTTAGTAAAAATAATAATAATTAGAAAGATAATTTGATAATTTTTTTAAAATATTTTTGATTGGATAAAAATATCAGATGTTAATAAAATAAAATTATTCTCTCAATTCAATTAATAATTTTTTATTAAATTATAAAAACTTAAACCAAAATTTAGGGTTAAGATAAATATTGTTTCACTAATAAATAGAAATTAATTTTAGATTTAATAATAATTTTTAATACATATCAAATTAAAAAAAATCTTAGATTATATAATTCAAAATAGCCATATTCATGGTACGTGAAAATATATTACAATAAATTCAATATCAATATATTCATATTGTCACGAGAGAAAGAATCAATAAGGATTGTGAATATGAGATTTCAATGTTCTGAATTGAATTTTGAATGAGACAGTATTGTTTTTTTGAAAAGATACTATACTTATATATCATTCAATATTGACATAACAATTTAATATAAATTAACAAATTATATTTTTATTATAATTATATTAATATAATTTAATATTTAAAATAAATTATAAATTATTTATTTATAATATATTAATTAAAGAATAAGATTTTTATATTAAATTAAAATAATATTTCAAAATTTATAAATAATTATCTTAATTTATATTTAATTATATTATAATACTAATAGTATAAAAATTAATAATTAATGATTATTTTAATTTAACTACATATTATAAAATTATCTCGGTTATCAATAGATTAACAATGATCATAGTGATGAAATATAATATACAGAAGATCTAGAATCAAAATAGATTAAAATATATACCTCCTTTATAATAGTAGATAGTTGGATAGTTATATGAGTTTAATTATTACCCTTACATTGGTTTTACATCTATTATTAAATGAATTTAGATGTGGACATTGATTTTAAAGTATCAAATTAATACATTTATTTAGTTAAATGATGTTTTACATTGGTTCTATTTTATTTTAAAGGTATATTAAATTAGTAATATTTTTTGAAGCTAAAATTGTTTATATTGGGTTTATTCCTACTTAATTCTAGATTTTGATCTATTAAATTGACTAATGATCAGGAAAAAGCTTAGATTTGATAAATCTATAATAAAAATATGCTATTTTTTAATTAACTTGATTATCCGATGTTATGTGATTATTTAACAGTTTACTTATTATTATCATTAATTCTTTAATATAAATCATTAACTTTGATATAATATTTTAGGAGATGTTAATTAATACCTGTGTAAAACTATAATATTTATTAAAAACAATCCCTTTTTAATAAATTAAAAATATTTACAAATTATAGTAATATTATCTTATATTATGGATTATTGTATCAAAGTCTCGCATCTTATTTGTTATATCATTAATAATATGCAATGAATACTGAAATTGTTTATGACTTGAAGTTATCCTGAGTTTAAGTAAGATAAATTATTAGTATCTACATTAAAATATGCTATGTTTTGGAAATTTAATATCGAGCTTAATTTTCCTCTGTAATAAGAGTCTTAATATAATTTGTAAAATTATTTTTCTAAAAGAGATCCCAAATCTTGAATCATAGATATATAATGTCGAATTTGATTTCCTCATCATTCTATATACCTGAACAGTCTATTTTTTTCATTTTTATACCTAAAATCATACTAATTTGATTAAATATTTTCAAAAATTTCCAAGCATTATTATAAAATGGGCTGTTCTATTCAAAGAGTACCATTTGTTTAATATTATATTATTATACTTTTTTTTAAATTTATTTTTCTACAATTTATTTAATAAAAAATTTTAATTTTGATTATTATTTGATTAATTTACATATTAAATTTTAATTTATTAATAATAGTTTATTGATTTTTATTTTACAGTAAAACTGACCTAAAAATAGACCTAATTTTCACTCAATAAACTTCAATCTTTCAATTGTAAACAGATTTACTTTTATATTTTTTTCTATCAAAATATACTAGATATATAATTTCACTTTGAAAGGATAATGTTTTTTATACTTATTAACATTAGAAAATAAAAATTTTATTTAAGAGGATGTTGGTTAATATATGGGTGTTATATTATATATATTCTATGAATTGAACTGAATTTCAATATATAATATTCAACAAAATTTAAATCAATTCAATTTAATTTTGCATTAAATATCCAATTTTTAATGTTACCAACAAATTTCACTTCACTCAATTCACACTAAAATATTTATCATTTTAATACAATAGAAAAATGTATAAAATAGAATTATGAAAATTGTAATATTCATTATATCACAATGATTTTAATGATTGATTCATTGGTATACTTTTTACGTTATAGACTTACTAGACTATATTCTCAATAATTTTAATATAATAATTAATGGAATTATAAAATTATCAATTAAAATAATTACATTGTTAACATACAAATCATACATTTAAGATTATATTTTTGTGAATACTCCTTTCATTAATATAATTAAAGAATCATTAAAATAACTATTGAATATTGTTTAAAATTTTAATTAACAAACTTGGAAACTGACATTTTTAAAAATCTAATTATTCATTTGAGATTAAAATCAATTTTCAATTCTAATTAAACCTTTAATTTTTAAACCCATAAAATTATTTTTATTTATTTAACTAAATGGAATGACATAAGTGAAATAATCAAATCACTCAAATAATCCAAAAATAATATTAATAAATATTAGCTTGAATACTTTTAATATAAAATATGGATGAGATCAATTTAACTCCATTTCCAAAATCCCAGCTTAATATCTCCAGTTTAATCTATCAATCGAGACAAAGTAATGGTGTTATTAATCAAGATTTTAAACGCTATAGGTACTTATTTATTCCAATATTTCTATTCAATATTAACAATTTATATTATAGAGTTTTTTGTACTAACAAAGTGAGAAATTTGAGAAAACAATTGAAAATTCGCAGTCTTCAACAAAAAGATGACCAATTATCTAATATTTTCTATTTATTCGCTAATCAACCTAACCTTATGTTACAAGATTACAAGTAACGTAATTTTAATTTATTATTTTACTCAGATTATTAACGTTTACTATTAGATTTTTACATTTAATTTTATTTGAATGTGAAAGAACTTGGGCTTATAGTATGGAAATCAAAGCATTAACTGATTTTGATATCAGAAAAAGATATCACATGTTTGGAAAATTAAAGAAAACAACTAAATATGCTTCTCTTTTGGGAAAATATAGTTTTTTAGCTTTACAAAACAAATTGATTAACAAACAATGCTTTGAAGAGGCCAAGGTAAATTCAATTATATCTATCTCAATTTTCTATTACTAATACTCTATTAAGGCCTATTGGTTAACCTCTTTAGGACTTCATCTCTTCGAACGCCAATGCTGGGAAAGCGCTCTAAAACAACTTCAAAATGCTCATGATACTTATATCAATTTAATTCCTAAAGACCCTGCTACTTCTACTCAAACTGAAGTTTATCGTGCAATGTTAAAAGAAATTGATCCCAATATCAGATTCTGCTCTTATAGAATTGAACAAGGTTTTGAAGACGAAGAAGAGAGGGAAATTTGTAAATTTGAAACTGATCATAATCAAGCGTTTGACCAAATTCAAGAACTTGATCAGCAAGCTAAAGTAAATATTTTAATTTCATCGCTTACTAATATTAATTAATATTTGATTGTTTAGACTATTGATACTCTTGTTGAATCAAATGAAAGTGGATTAAATCAAACTTTCAGCTGGTGGGGAAATACTCTATTCGTTTCTAACTTTGCCTTGTGTAAGATTTTGAACTTTATTCAAGCTGAGTTTAGCCACCGTCCTAAGGATCTTTCTAAGGCTCAAAAATTAGTATCCCAGCTTGCTACTGCCAGTCAGCTTGCACAATCAAATATTACTTCATTTCAGCAAAGTGGTTACACTAACATCACTGGAAGCACACAAGTTCCTAGAGAATTCCGCCAGCTCTTCGACATGGTTCAAAGTCGTTTATTTATTAGCCAGGCCAACGTCTTGCTCTTGACCAACCACATCCTTTTAGAGAGCGAGAGTCAGGAGCAATCTGCTAAATTTTCATATAATGGTGACTATCAAAAATTCTTGTCCACTATCAAATTAGTTAAAAACCAATTGGATAATATCTCTAATTTGAGTGAGTATCAGCAAGATTCAAACATGGAAGCTTGGATCCAAGGTCAGACTGATTACTTGCGTGCTTTATACTTCTATGGACATGGATACATCAAGAAATTTGAAGGAAAATTATCTTTGGCCTATAACATCTTCAAGGAAGTGGAGACAATTTTGGAAAACGTTAAATCTACATTATCCTCTTTGCAATCTTATGGCATTTCGATTGATAGCCCTTTAGATTATATAATCAATATGAATGGTGTAGAACAATTGCAAAAATCCACTCAGTTTGAGTTACTTCAAATTTTGGCCAACTACTCTTTGTTACAAAGTAAAGATGAAGGAAAAATTTTAGAAGATCTTGAGAATCTCTCATTAAGAGCTTCTATTAAGGTTAGTCAATAGCATTCATCATTGATGATTTATCCATCATTATATACTAAATGTATAATTTAGGCTTCTACAATTGAAAATTTACATCAGTTACCACAGTATCAATTAATCTCCAGTGGTGAAAATTCCCAAACTCGAATTCAGCCTCCATTGGTTCGTTTACCTCCCTCTTGTAAACCTATCCCTGCTAAACCCACTTTATTTGATGTTGCCTACCAGTATACCGATTCTTCAGAATTCTCATTAGAAGATCGACTTAATAATAGAGTGAATAATGCTCAATCTTCAAGTGGATTAGGAGGATTTTTCAAAAAATTCTTTTAATCGTAATTAAATTTCAATTATTAAAATTATATTTTAATTAAATTATTACCATATTAATTCTTTATAATTAATTATAAATTTTAATATTTTTAAGATTAATACTATTAATACATTCCAAAAAGTTAATGTAATTATTATAAATTATATTATATAATAAATTAATTAATTTTTGTCTGATATATATATATATATATATCAATTAATAAAAGTTATTTAAATTTAATATAACTTTTAACATTTATTATTATTAAATTATGAAATAATTTAATTTTTATTATTAATTTTATTTATAAAAAAAATTTATTTTTTAATATTATAAAATATTTATAAAATTTAAATGACTATTTATCAAAATATTATGATTTATATGATTTAATTAAATTTTTCAATTATATTAGTATAAAAACTTAATATATGTAGCATGATATTGTTATTGTATTTGATTAAATTATTCCTTCATAGATTTTTGTTAAATTAATAAAATATACATATTATATTTAATATTAGAATAATTTTTAGTTATTTCCTTTTATTAATTAATTAGATGAAAATTATATAAATATTAATTTTATATCAAAAATAGAATATTAATTATAAATAATAATTTTCAATTATTTAGATACTTGAAATAAATATGTAATTGAGATTAATTTCATTGATTTTAATTAAGATTTAAATAAGACTATTATTTGATTTTTAATGATTATATTAAATTAAGTATGGATAAAATGAACTTTATACTTATGAAATTATAGTATAACATAATTTAATAAAATATAACTAAAATATTTTAGATAATTTAATTGAAAATATAATTCTTTTGAATATATAAAATATATAAAAAAGATGATTCTATTACTTTATAACCAATATCTAAATATTAATTCTTATTTAGTATTTAATATATAATAAATCTTGATTATTAATCAGTATCAAAAATATATCATTTAGAATTAATTAGGTTATATCTTAATAATATTTATCATATATATATATATATATATTAATTGTATAGATAAATCATTTAAAAAATAAATTACACTTTAAATATTCATTTTAATTCATTGAATTATATTGTTGATAGAGTTTCTGATAATATTGAAATTCTAGTAACCTATATCTATTCATAATAATCTATAACAGCATTTGTATTTATAAAGAATAATAGTTTTCGAATGTACTTTTTAGTATTACTGAGATAATTCAAATACAATTAGTATGTGGCGAAAATTGATAATATAACTATATTGATCAAAATGGATATTAAATTCTTTTAGATTATTATTATTTCATAGAATTATTCTTCATGAAAAATAATATATTAATGGTAATAAATTTATGATTTTGTAAATATAAAATATAATCCAATATTAATTGAATAAAATTGTTATATACTCTCCAACTTATTTTTATATTCGCTATTAACAATATAAAATATTTCAAAGTATAAAATAATTTAATTACAATTCGAATATTAATAACTTGATTTTTATTGTAATATATGTAGATTAGTGAATCAATTTTAGTATATTATGATGTTTAATCAAGTACTGAAATTGTATATTTATAAGCATCCAAATTGACCAATAAGCTTTAATTTATTTTTAAATCATTCTTTTAATTAGATAGTGATAAAAAGATTTTACCATAATAAATACAAAACAATCCAAATGGGCTATTTGAACGGTTGATGATTAATAATTGATTAATAATGAAATAATCAGTTAACCTCATATAGTATAAACCATTTAATTCTATCCATTTTGATAGAATGTTAGGCTGGCAACGACTAAGAAAATAGTCTGGAAAAGCCTGAGCATTAGTTTAATATAGCTAAATATTTGTTTCAAATCGATTTTGAGCGAGTTATGATAGTGGTTAAATTCTTTAACATTTCAGAGCGTTATATTTGGCTTAGCTAAAAACTTCAGAAGGATCGCTCTTGCCCTTTTGAAACTCATCGCGTTCTGCTATATAAACATGCTTTTGATCAAATTACACCCCAATAATCCATCATGATATTTCCCAACGTAGACCAGACTTTGAATAATCTAATGTTAGCAGACTTCAATTCTGCTTACACAGCTCCATTGGCCATCCCACCCCCTTCTCCTGCTACAATGGAACCTTTTGCACATAACTCAATGATGATGGATTTTTCAAACCCAAGTCTCCCACCAAACCTCCCACTCGAGCTGATTCCTCCCTGCGACTCATCTTCGTCTTCTATATTAAAGTCCCCTTCTATTGATCCCTCCTTAACTGAGACATTCTTCCCAGCCTATTATCCTCCCGTCATAGAAAACCCTCCGCTATGGAATCTCCCTTATTTTGAGCCTTTATTCACACGATCCAAAGCTGCTAATAGCTCCATTCTGTTCTCTATGAACTTTTCCAACTCTCGCACCCGATCATATCCTCCCATGCCTCAACAAAAAACAGCTCCACAGCCTCCTCTGAAATGCCATATTTGCAATCAATCTTTCAGTAGAAAAAATAGTCTCAGAAGGCATCTTCAACTTCATACAGGATTAAAACCATATCATTGTAACACATGCTCCAAGAGCTTCGCACGTCAAGATATATATAAAAGACATATGGTGAGTAAGAGATGCCTTCGACTATCTGAAAAAAAGCAAATGGCAGCTAATTCTGCAAAGGAGAAGGATTAGAGCAACATGTAAACTACATGCCCTATTTAGAAACCATATATGTATATACCATTAGATGACATTGAATCAGGTATTCAATTCACCATTATTACCTCGCAATGTCTAGTATTTTTTATATTTCATTCAATTTCTCATAATTCCGTTCATTTCAATCATTTTTATTTTATAATATCATTGCATTTTTACATCATTTTCTAATTTTAATTAAATAAATGTTTAATTAATATTAAATAATTCATTAAATAAAGGATACATTTTAAAATTTTTGACATAAATCTAAAATAATTTGAAACTTATAATCATTTTTTTTGAATATAAAATTATATGAATTTGATTTGGAATATTATATCCAATATAATTTTGCAAAATTCAATATATCATACCAGTTTGTTTCAACCCCTGTTTCATATAAATAGATTGATATTATTAAATTTGTATTTATCGACATATCTAATAATTAATGAGAAAGTGTTGAATGAAATATATTACAATGTACAAAGCAATGATATAATGGCTTAATATAAATTCATAATCTGTTATCATTAAGCATATTTTCAAATTAAAATTGATAAGTTGGATAAATAGACTTCATAAGGTCTAAAAAAATAAAATCTTTAATTAAATACAAGAAAATAAATATTACCTTATTCAATATTGGAAATTTCACCTTTTTTAGGTTAAATTTTCCGATATATTAATTGTGAAGAGGATATTAACTGGTTAATTCTTTATATCAAAAGTATTGGATAAATAAATAAGATTAACCAATCAGTTTCAAGAATAATGAATTTAGAATTTATTGTAAAAAAATTGAAAAATTTTGGTCATATTATATTATTCACAGAAAATAATAATTATATGAAAAGAGAAATTGGTATTCAAAAAAGGAATGTATTGATAGAAGAAGACTAAGTACTAAAAAGAATTTTTTTACCCAGATTTCATTTATAATACAAAAAACACTAATCATAAGGTATTCGAATGATCTAATAATCATATTGAAATATTTTGATTTTGTTATATAAAATATATAAACTAATATGATTATTAGAATTTATATAGACCTGATATTTAATAAAATATAATTATTTATTATTTATTATTTATTATTTATTATTTATTTGTTTCAAATATTTTAGCATGCTATAGATCAAGTGTTAAAACGCAAGCTATCAGAGTATATCAAAAAGATGAAAGATAATTCTTAAAAAGACAGAGAGAGGTAAATCAGAACAAGTAAATATAAATTTTACAAGATTATAATAATTATAAAAATCGGATGAATACTTTAATAAAATTCGCTGAAATTTATTAACATATATGGTAAATTAGTGACTTGTAAAATACTTGAATATTTCTGGTAATGTTTAAATTTTCATATAATTAATGATAAGAACTTAATTAAAAATATATTCCAACTCAATAGTTTTATCGTTTTATAGTTTTATCTTTAAATAAAATATTAATTTATACTATCAAGAATATTTCAAAAATAATTCTTACATAACATGTTCACTTTACTTATCATATATAATAAATTGAAAATATTAGCATGGTTTTAAAAAACTTATTTTAAAAACATAATAAGTGTTTGAAGTATGGAGTAGCAATGTGGATCATTGAATTTGAAAAAATTTTGATTAATTTAATAATTAGCCTATTTAAGTTTGAAAATTATTCAATTATACCGATATGAAATATAATTAAATTTATTAATATTTTTATTAATTATCTATATTATAAATATTATATTTTAAACATTCATAGTTCAATCATGTTTGGATTTATTATGTGAAATGGAACAATTGTGACAGCTTGCTTTTAGGCGCCAAAATTGCTAATACTTATTCAATACAATTTAATCAACTCCTTTAATGTGACATCCGATTAATATAATAAGAATATTCTTAAATATTTGAAAAAAATAACTGAATCAAACTTATTGTTAACATTATAATAATTTTTTGATATTAATACTTATAAGCAGGCAATTTATTATAATATCAAATATAAATAAAATATATTTATGTCATAATGATTAAATTATTAATGCATTATATAATTACAATAAAATTTTATGAAAAGTATCAATATTAATATTATATATGTATCCTTTTTTTATTTTCAGCAAATAGAATAAATGAATTGACATTACTGAATTGGGAGATTACGTATCAAGATTACCATCTAAAAAGTTTATTTTGAATAATTTCATTGTTTATGGCTTCGGAATATATTTACCCATCAATTGGAATAATGTCCAAGAATCTAGAATTTCTGGGGTAATAGCTTATAAAGTATATATTCAATGATATTATATTTGCTTAAATTTATTATTAATTATTCAATGTTAATATGATTTTGAGCTATTTTTCATATTTAACATATTATATATAATATATCATGATATCATTTTATAATAAAAAGCTGGTAAGACTAATATTGATTTGAAAATCAACAAATGGGGTAACCGAACGGTTTCCTGTAATGGTATTATTAAATTGTCACATAAAACTTGGTATTTTTCAAATTAAAAGTAAAATGATGAGTACCGAAACAGGTTAATAATTTATAGAAATAAATTACACATTCATGATTATTTTATCATCAATATTAAAAATTTAATTATAATATAATCATTATACTTGTTAAAATATCTTTTGGTTTAAAATTATCTAATTATCAATTATTTTATTTGGTATAATAATTTTAATCATAAGGTTAATTACATATTTTCAATTTTAATTTATTTTGATATCAAATTACTTAAAGTAATATGAAATAATCATTCATTAATATAATTTATTAAGTTATACAAAATATATGATATTTATTGAAAATATTAATAGTTCTCAGAGATAAGTGGGTGGTTTAAAATATATTATAATATACGATAGTTTATAAGAATATAATTTTATTTTGCTTAATCAAATACTTATTTTATCCTTGATTGGAATTAAATACAATTTTTCATAACTTAGAATAAAGTTTTCATTAAAAATCCCTTCTTTTTGAGGGTTTTATAATAATATATTTTGATTTAAATTAATTTATCAGAAGAACTCACTCTAGAATTAAATCATCAATGAGGCGCATTGAAAAGAGTTTATTAATCAATTAAGCATGTAAATTTAGTTAGAACTGGGTCTAGAGAGAATTTGAGCAAATTAATTGAAATATTTATTGCCACTCTTTTACTCAGCTGATTTGACAAAAAGATCTTATTTAACTTAAATTATTGATGTGTCGTTATGTAAAAATAAATCTTTTATTAATAATATATGAATAATATATTATAGTAAAATCTAGATCCTCAATTATGATATAATATGATTTACCCCATATTTGGTTCAGTATAGTATATCTTGTAATAAAGCTAATCTTTCAAAGATGTTGAGTAAAGAAATAAAAATATCAAAGATACAGAAAATGTTGACCATATTACTCCATTAATACAATATCAATAACTGAAAAATATGATCCATTGGGATTTTAAACATTGTAATGGATATTTTATGACTGGTATGGAATGGTACTTAATAATATTCACAAATTGACAAGTTCAGTTTTTCTGATTCTTTTTTAATAATTATCGGAAGTGATTCTAGACTGTAGTTTAAATGTAATTCCGTTGCTGAAAATTAAAAGAAAATGGATGCAATATACGGCGACTCTTTCACATAAACTGTTACCCCTTAATTCAATTTATTAATCACAACCTTGATTACCTATAACTCAAATTTACTGGCTAGTTCTATCATTTACTTTCTTATTCCACGTTATGAATTCAATTTCAAGTTGAAAATTATTGTGTCTAATTGGCTGGAGGGTTACACAGCTAGTTTTGTGAATGATTAGATAATCAAGCCTGGTTGGAAATAGTCCACTTGGTTCAACCTGAATTGACGCATCAAGAGCTGTCAGGTGATTGTGGGCAAGGTAGGTAAGTGATTGATTACCCTTTGGCCAATCAGAGTGCGTTTATTTATAAAGAAAGTTCTAGTTTTAGCATTAATCCCATCGTATTTCACTGCCTAATTCAGTAGGAGGCTTCCGTGAAATTTTTATTTTCTAAATTTCAACATTTCTAATGAGTTGACCAATCACACTCTCTTTAAACTAGTCAGAATATTAATCAAATTGCAAATGATTTGGATTTACTTTTGTTTCGGCCATATCTAAATTAAGATAGATTAAGAGCAAATTTTGAGAATTTGATAATATTTAGTAAAATTACTAATTCAAAAGTGATGATTAGTTGAGAATTGGACACGATTATTCTGATATAAATACAGGCTACCCACCTCTCTTCAACCTCATTTCCAATCTCAACATCTCACAATCTCATTCACATCAGCTTCCAAGAATATTGCTCTTATAGTAATTGGAATCAACTACCAAAAGGAGTTTCATTATGATGACTTATCAACACTATTCATATACAACCGCTTCCACCTCTGCACCCCAGCATCCCATCATGAACTTTGCTGAATATCAACCCACATATCACCACCAACACACCCCCATGTCTATTGCCATGCCTATTGCTCACTCTCCTTACGAGCATCCATTATCTACACCTCCGGCTGTGCCTTTCTCTGATCTCTCGCCCTACTCTAACCCATCCTCATATTTTCCCATTTCCACTTGGGTACCTCATACCCCTGTCCCTGCCTCAATGGGCTGGCATCCTGTCACCACAACAGCAGACTATCTCCCAATGGCATCTGTTCCATGGAGCATGCCCAGCCCTCCCCTCCCCTTAGCTGCCCCTATTCCCATTGCTAAAGCAAAATCTAATCCAGCTCTCACCCCTTCCCAGCCCATTTCTACTCCTTCAGCACCCGCCTCAAAACTTGCCCTTCAATACAAGTGTGATCAGTGTGATAAAGCCTTTGGAAGGAAGAATAGTCTTCGCCGCCATGCTTATCTTCACACTGGATTGAAGCCTTATAAATGCGAGCCATGCAGGCGTAGCTTCTCTCGCCAAGACATATTCAAGCGTCATTGCAATAGTCCCAGATGTCAGCGACTCACTCAACGATGCAAAGCACTTGCTCTTGCTGCTGCAGCTTCTAATTCAACAGCTTCCCAGCCCACTTCATCAACGCTATAATCATATCATCGTATATTTTTCCCAACCCTACTTGTAATATATTCAAAATTCAAATCCCAATTAATTATGTATTTATTGTTCAAATCAAATCAAATAAAAGTAAATATATTTAATATACTATTCATACTTTATCACACTGTTAGATGATTGTTAGTACTAATCAAAACACTGAATAACAATCTGATTTTCACATTAGTTTTATTCTTTCGAAATTATTTCCTCATGTTATAATGTTGATAATTGAAATTACTCATTTGATAAAATAATTTATTTTGTATTTAGAGTAGGTTTTAGTATTTAAGTATAATTTAAAAGAAATCCACACATCAATTGACTCATTTTGTTATCCCTCATCCATTTCAAAGTACCTTTAATTCGCTTATCAGCATTAAATATTAATTAATTCATATATTATATATGAATAGTTGATCTAATTGATTTCAGTGTTTTTATTTAATATATCAATAATACATAAATTATTCTCTTGAATATCCTTTCTCAAAATCACTTAAATCAATATTTATTTTAGTATATAGTAAAAGATCTATATATATTTATTTTTTTCATATTTGAAATTATGGTCCAATTTAAAATTATTTATATAAAAATTAATTATTTTAAAATCAAAGCTTTTTCTCTTTCCAAATATAAAAATTCACATTTCACAAATATAATTTTATAGTTATTTGATTTGCCAATATACATTAAAATATTATTCTATTTATATTTATCCTAGTTTATGATAGCAATAATTATGATAATTATATTGATCATAATTAATATGGGAGTGATTCATAAACTTACAATTCATTGATAGCATATATTGAATTAAGACATTATAATAATTTTAAAGTTTCAGGAGTTGATTTTTTAATATTAAATATTGAATCATATTCATAATATTTTGTTAATTTATTGTTTTACCAATCATTTGAATAAATTCAGGTTTTATTATTAAATAGGGAAAATAGTCGAATATTCATCAACTGATGTAATAAATTTTGGATTAGTAGGTCATTTTTGTATGTTTTATCAGTTGATTCAGATATTATCCATAATTTGGTAGTTAAAATATATATACTCTTCAGATTATCATTGCTTTGGATTACTCTTAATTTGATTTATAATAAAATATTGAATCGGGAATAATATGAAATTCTATACATTATAATCACTTGAAATAACAGTCAATGAATGGATATATTAGTGTGTAATACATGAATAATAACTTGAATGGAAAAATAACTATCAAAATTACATTGATGTAACATCAAAAATATTTAAATAACTCTTATCATCCAAGAATATCTCAAAGATTCTTCATTGATTAAATCAAAAATAGAATTTTGGAAAGATCAAAATCAAATCTATATTTATCATACTTAGGATAAAATAGAGAAATGATAATTGGCCATTAATTAATAGTGCTAGTGATTCAAGTATCAAATTATTCATCCAAGCGTTTCAACAGATATTCAACTTCAACCTCTTTGGTCAGTGGAATGATGTATTCTTTGTATACTTCAGACACAACATTTGGTTGGATTTTAAGACGGTTAGATTGGCAATCTGTAGAATTAGAAGTGACGTTAGCATTGGTGTCATCGTCGTCGATTTCGCCACCATAGATAGTTGCCTTCTTAACCAATCGTTTAAGCAGCTTCTCTTCAACAGCAGTATTCGTCAATAGCTTTTCTATTCCTAAACTATCCTTGTTTTTAATCAACTCGATATACTTAGGCTGCAATTTAGGATCTCTAAACTTGGCTTCAGCGATAAATTTTCCTATATAATAACTAGAATCAAAACCAATCACATTACTAAGTATATATATATATATATACATACCATAATGAATACGTTTTGAAAGAGCTTGTAATACTTCTACATCTCTTGTGGCTGACGTACCATAGTTTTGATCATCTCCTGGTTTGGTAATAGCAGGAACTATTTTTTCAACATAAATTTTATATAATTTTGGGTTTAAATTAATATCATTTTCTTTTAAATAAATAGGCCAATTTAACTCAGGGATAACGGGATTAGGTAGATTTTTAGTGAAAGGATATTCATCAGGACTAAAAAATATTAATTAATTAAAGAATTATCAAATATTATATATTTTTTGAACCTGGTATATCTACGAACTTTAGCTAATAAAAATTATTAATTAATAGTGAATAAAACTATAGATTTAAATTACCATGTACTGTCTCTACTTCATGTAAAAAATATTCTAAGAAAGTACCGTTAAAGCCAGTGTTAAAAGTTAGTGCTCCAGGTTCATAAATCTTTTGGTTCGTACAAAATTGAGCTCTTTCAATAAAAGCTAAACTTATAAGTCAGTAAGTAATAATGATATACTTTATATATTTACCAAAAGTGATTGTGTCTTCTAATCTCACTAAAGTATCTCTTAATGAATCCAAAGTAATTTCTTTATTTAATAAATCCATTGTAATTATAGTTAGTATATTTCATTTACTGATCCATCATTTTATATTTCATTTTGCATGATTTAGAATGAGCCCTGTGACATACTCCTTAATTAAACTTTCTTTTAATAATAATAATAATTTAAATTTATTTAAAAATCAAAAATTATAATAACTAATTTGATATTAATCTTTATATATATATATATATATCAAATTGATTTTTTTTAGATTTTTAAAAATTTATTTTATTAAAGTAATAATTAATTTATTTTAAGTTGAAATTTTATATAAATTTTGAATAGTATATATGTGTTTATTATCCTAATTATAGTCAATTCTAAAATACAAAAATTAATCATTAATATTATGACTCATTTTAATCTTTTTCCACAATTTATCAATTCCCCTACATCCTAAAATCTATTTACAGCAAGTTCATTTTATTTTTTTTACAACTTTTTTTATTCTTATACAAAGAATTGAACTTCTAAAGTGTTTTTTCAGGTTAAATTCGAATATATCATAATATCAAAATTAGCACGATATCTTGTATTTAGTTTTTGAGATATGAAAAAATATATGATCACAGCATGTTCAGATTGATTATTTATGGTGATTAATATTCAATATTTTTAGCTATCAAGTGGGTTGATAATTTTTCACATTAATTATAGTCTCTTATTCTATTCCTAATATTAGGTTATTATAAAGATTTTAACTATTCTTAAATTGGAATTTTTGCATTGTTTTCTTAATGATTCATTGTCTTATTTAGAAAGATGGAGTTTTGGATTTTGGAATATTGATCTGATTATTTATAATATGTTTGAATCAATTTTCACTCATAATATATGAAGTTTAAAATAAAGAACAAAATTTGATGGTATATTTTGTTTATATTGTACGTAAAATTTTAATATTTGCATATTATTTTATTATCTTATTTTTCGATTTAATAGATCAAAATATATTTTATGTATATTACTTTTTTTGAATCAATATTTCAAAAATTATTTAAAGTTTAATCATCATTTAAAATAAATTTGGTTATTTATTATAAAGCTAATATAATTCTTATAAAATATATATATATATATATATATTTAATAATTATAATATTAATATTCAATTTGACATATAATAAAATCAATTAATAAAGATATAAATAATATATCTAATATTTAATATTGTATCTTAATTGAGTATAAAATTTATTATGATTATA
>JNEM01006206.1:0-12139 GCA_000697335.1 Conidiobolus incongruus B7586 | reverse complement strand
TTATTATCAATGGTAAAAGGAATATTTAAAATAGCTAATATTTTATTTTACCATCAAGTACATCTATTAGGTGATAATTTTATATCATCTCAACAGATCATAATAATATGAACCTTAATATATACAGTATAATATAGTTAATGATGTTGAAAATATTTCACTAGAATATAATGAATAAAAATGATTATTTATATAAACTCACTATAATATTCGATGATCTCAGAAATATATTACACTAAACATATATTGGTTGTTAAAACCTGTAAAATATCAACAAGTAAGTTGATTTAATTCTAAGCTAAGCTGAGATGGATCCAATAAACTTGACAATGAATTAAGAAATTGTGGACTGCATTTTTCTACCTGAATTAGTAATAATTGAAAAGAATTGCCCTTTATTACCCGTCCCGCAATTCATTAAAAATTTAATTGAAATTCTGGTTTCAAATAACCATTTAAAGTTACAATTAATCTGCGTAAAAAAATATGCGTAAGTAGCATGAATAAAATTGACTGAGCAGCTGAGCTTTAGGATAAATTATATCAAATTTATTACCATATATGTTTATTAAGCTTGAATAGTGGCTAGTAAATTAGTAATTATGCTTGATTCGAAACTAATATTTAAAGGCCTTGGTGACATTCACCAAATCATCAAATAACAAATTATCGATCTCTAATAACTAATCACAAAATGCCTGCTATCAGTTTACAACAAATTGCTACTCTGGAAAACTTCACCATTGACCCCAAGCAACGTGAAATTACATTCCCTCGAGCTGGTCGAAACAGTATTGACTCTACGAGCTCAACCTCTACAAATGGATCCAAGAAATCAAAGTCAAAATTTAAGTTTCCTTGGTTTTAACCTATCAAGGCATCTTTTAACAATCGTCCAATACTCATGATTTGCAAATCATTTTATGTATATTACACCTTGTATTTTTAGTTAATAAATTTGAATTAATATCATCCAATATTTTATATTTTTAATTAAATATTCCCAATTTCAATAAAAAAAATATAGTAATTTTATTGATATAGAATAGTATTTGAAATTTGAATTATTAGGACTTTAACCAATATTGATATATTATTAACTTTAAATAACCATAATTATAGAATAGTTGCATGCTTATGGATATATGGTTTCTGTTTACCAGGTTTGAAATTAAGCAATGGTGTTTTTTAAAATGCAAATTATTTCAATTATATTTTAATCTTTGAATAATACTACTATAATTCTGAAATTCTAATATTACTCTAAATTTTAAACAATGACAATTTTTTGAGATTGAAAAAATAAACATTTTAATATATAAGTTACAGATATATATATATATTAAAATCAATACTCTTCTTTAATATTAATAATATTTTATTAATTCTTTGTTAAGCCTTTAACACTTAACAAAAAATTCTTTTTATTAAGGGTTGAAATTTATTATTTTATAAATTAAACAAATTGTTTTGTGGAAATTTTCTTTTTTAAAAGATGATTTTTAATTATTTAAATCAAAAATAGTTATATTAATTATATTATAATAAGTACACTAGTTATGGTAATTTTTTATAATTTTATAAATTTTATACTTATTATATAGAATTATAGATATCTTTATGTAATATTAAGAACACTAATTAATAATTATATAATAAAAAGATATAAAATTTAAAGTTAAATAATTTTTGAATAAAAACTAAATAAGAATTGTATATAATATAATAATATACTATAATATTCTATATGCTTCTAAACCAAATATTTATTTTTTGTAATTTGAAAATAATTATTTTAGCTTGATATTTTAATTAATATTTTATTAAAAATTATAAAAAAAGTTATATAATATATTTATAATAATAATTTATTATAGAAGTTTTGGTCTTTAGTTATACCTTAGTGAGTTTTGTTTAATTATAACTATTTTAACTTTTTTTATATTTAAGTTAGATCATAAGGTATTAATTGTATATTTTTGTTAATTAATTTAAGCTTAAACTTTAATATATATACTAACCTATAAAAGTGAGTTATAAAATTAAAAATATAAATATTTCTATTAATATCTTAATTAATTTTAATTTAAATAAACTTATATTAAGCTATGTAATTAATATATATTTTTTATTTATAATATAATATAGAAAGTTAAATTTAGTTAATTGTTAATTTATATATTAAAACTAAAATAATACTTAAGATAAGTTATAAATTTGTAAGTTTTAATATTGATAGAAAAATTGATATCTAATATATTTATCTTTTGTTTTTTAACCTCTCTGAGTTTATAAGATATAAAGTTAACTAGCTTCTTATATTAAGTAAAACTAGTATTATTCTAAGCATTTTAAATATACTCTTATAGTTTGTTTATATTTTTTATTAGGGGGAAAGCTTTAATTAATTTTTTTAATTAATTTTAAAAATATTTAATTAAGTTAAAATTAAAAAATTAAAGAGGTTATTTTATAATAGTTATTTTGTTATTTTTAAGCTAATTAATAATAAAGTTTATTATATAACATAAGGTATTATTTTATTAAAAAATAATATTTCATTTATTTAACTTATATTATTTAATAATTTTTTTCAATTTATTATTTAAAATATTTTTAATATATTTTTATATTAATTCTATTATTAACTTCATAAGGATATTTTATACTTAAAGATAATATATATCCTTAAATTATAATTAACTTACTATTATGTTTTAAGATATAATAATATAATACTCATAAAGTAATTTCTTATTTTTTTTGAAATATTTAGTTTTTTTATTGAATTTATTATAATATATCTTAATTTTATTAAATTAAATAACCTTATTTAAATTAATTTTAATTTAACTTTAGTGGTGATATTTAAACATTTGTTTAGTTTTATAATGGGACTTTATTAATTAAAGATGTTTTTTTTAAAATATAAGTAATATTTATTTTAATATAAAAAATATATAATATTATCTTTATTAACTTATATTCTTATATATTCTTATAATTCTTTTTATACTTTTATAAAAATATTATACTTACTTATATTAATTAATTTATAAATATACTTTTTATCATATTTATCTATAATTTTAATATACTTAAGTTTTAGTTTAAGTGTTTTTTTACATTGTTTTTAATAACCTTAATTATAATAGATTAAATAATATTAATAATATTAATAATCTTATAAGTTAATTTATTTTATTATAAAGTTAATTAATATGTAAATTAACTTTTTTAAAGAGAGATTTAAATATTATAATATTAATTTTAAAATATTAACTAAATAGTTTTATAATATATATAATATAACAAAAAAAAGAAAATATATATAAGTTTTATTATTTATATTTTTTTAACCTATAAATCTATAAATTTATAACTCATCTTAGTTAAATTTTAGGTTTTGATATATTAACCAATAATTAATGAAATATAATCAAATATAATTAGTTATAATTAAATAATATAGGTAAATTATATATTTTAATTTAAATTCATTTAATTAAGAATTATTTAAGATATAGGTAAATATATAAGTAATTTTAATTTTATGACTCACTTTTGTAGGCTAATATATATATTATATATATATAACTAATATTAGATTATTTTAATAGTTTTTTAGTTGAAATAAAAGGCTGTTTATTAAAATATTGTTTTATTTTATTAATAATTCAAAAAATAATCATTGAAATTAATTTTCTAAATTTTAATATTTTATATAGTTTTTCTTCTGGGTATAAAATAATTTACTCCATAATATATACTTAATTCAAATAAAAAATCATTTTCAAAAGCTGTTTGTAGATTTTAAATGATTTTAAATAATTTATGCTTAAGTATTACTAATATTAAAATAAAAAATTCTAATAATCACTACTTAATTTAAGATCAAATTTTATAATAAATTTGCAAAAGTTAATTTTTGATAAATATATATATAATTAATATAGTTTAAAATTATTTATTTTCCTATTTGCTTTTTATATATTATTTTCTGAAACCAATAATATATTTAAAGAATCAGTAATTAAAAAATTTCCTAATATTTAATTTTATAGTAATAATATGAAAAATTATCAACCAATTTTAAATTTTACAAATTATACAATCAATGTTCTTCAAAATTGAAAATTACATTTTGAAAATAATCCAGAAATTGATGATTAAGACTTTATATTTAGAAGTGAATTCTAAAGCCCATGCTTTGGAAAATCACTCATTGAAAATTTTAACAAATGAACTTGATTTAATAATCATTTATCCTCAAATTCATCAAACCAGGTGGATTTTGTTGTAGATGGATTTCGCAATGTATCCAATCTTTAGTTTATTAAATATATTCTATATATTTTGCGATTAATTGCAAGTTTGCTCTATATTCTTACCTATACTAAACTTTAAAAACTCAGCCATGTTTCTTGTTTCATCACTATTAACGCTTCTAATCAAAATGACCTGTGTCAAATAAGGTTGTAGTGTGATACTAGAAGCAGTGAATTTAATCGCTATTGAAAGATTAAGGAAACTAAGCTAGAAATATATATGACCATTTAGCCTAAACAGCCGCATGAAAATTATAAATCAAGTCTAAGGACTATAATACATATTGAGTTTGATAGCACTCACGGATTTCCTATCAAATATCAATCATCATAATCAATTTATTATCAAATGTCTACCATTAGTTATATCAAATTTACACTTTGGAAAACTTGATTATTGACTCTAAGCAACGTGAAATCACATTCCCTGGATCCAGTTGTAATAGTATTGATTCTACAATAAGCTCGAGTCCTATCATAAGTTCCAGAACGACCGAGTTCAAATTCCTATGGAATTAATGTAAAACGGATGTTAATTATTATGATTATATAACCCTTTATGTGTAATCTGTGGTATTATATTCTATTTTTATTGAATTTGAAATAGCAAACAAAAAATTAATATTATAAATCATGGCTTAGGTTAAAATAGTTTTTATTATTTCAACTTTATAAAAATCATATAATTATATACTACCTTACACGATTTTGATCTTCCACTGGTTATTTTGTGTTTGTAAAAGTAAATGTGTAATTGATTATTATACGTTCTTATGTTGTTAGTGCATTTAATTTAAAAAAATACATTATTATTGAATTTGAAATTTAAAATTTGAAATACGTGTAAGATAAAATTATTTGATTCGTTTTAGATTAGTATGTCACAAAGCAAAATATAAAATTAAACGATGTATCAAAAGTGAATAATATTGAAATGTTAGTTAAATCTATTATAAAGAAATGTATAATATTTAGTTTAAAATCCAAAAAAGCTCTGCCTGAGAATCGAACTCAGATCGCAGGATTCAAAGTCCTGAGTGCTAACCATTACACCAGCGGAGCACACTAAATAAATACCTTCAATGACTTTAATGGTTATTCAAAATTATAACAAATACATACGATTAACAATTTAAATTTCATTATTAAATTATTTCAATACCTTCTTTTCAAACTTTAATCAATAACATTTTTAACTTTGCAACCAGAATAGTACATTACTATACAAGCAATTTTAACCCTATTTAAAAGCCCCAATAATTTAATTCTAACGTTTATTTTGCTCTTTACAAGTTTTTATTGTTATTTTGTATAACAATTCTATATAATGTGTATTTGTTGGCTTATAGCAATTTTTATTATAAAATGAATCCTTATATCGATTCATTATTAGATATATTAATCATTTTATTCTTTCAATTGAACAAAGATTCATATATTAAAAAAATGAAAAATTTTCAAATACTTTTTTAACAAAAAGATTATTGACTTTATAATAATATTTATTAATCAATTTAGAGTTCTAGATGCATGTTTAGAAAATGTTTTACAATGATATTTACAAGGATTATTTTGATATTGGATTCCAATAAAGGATAGAGAAATTAAAACCATGGAAACTTTAGCTTAAAACGTTTGGATTCAGCTTCTTGATGAGATCTTGTAGATGATTCTAGACTGCTTCTCGTTGATCCTAGGAACTCTTGTTCGCGTAATTTAGGATCAATGGTAAAGGTTTCGAAGAGTGCGATTTGTTGTAAACTGATAGTGGCCATTTTATTTGTAATCGCTTATGGTATAAGTAATGAGTTTGAACTGATGATCAACTACTAACGAAATCATCCCTTTATATACACCAAAATAACTAATGCGTAGATAGATATTATTAATATTATTAGTAATAGTTTATAATAGATCATACAGTGTTTGAGGACTTATGGATATGTGAATATTTTAATATATTTGATTACGTAATATTCCGAATTTGTATTATTCTGGATTGTCATTTGCACTTATTTTAATCTTTTTAATCAATTCTATATTTATCAGTTTGGAAACAATTTACCAAATGGAGAAATGGTATCTTATTGTGGAACATTGCCAATTGATTGATGAAGAGGGTTTATCATTTTTGCTAGGTTACATCGCCTATTCATTACATCATACTTTATTTTATTAATTGATTAAAGTTATATTAAATATTATTTCCAAGTCAGCCAATTTTAAAAATATAAGATTTATCCATTGATAGCTATATTTAACTTACTGAATAGTTGATCATTATTATGTTTGATATTTATCATAATTTTTTGATTAAAAATAAATTATATAATTCAGTGTCAGTGTTTGGACAAGTGACAATTATTAACATTGTAATTGAAATAATAGATTATTGGGTTAGCTTTATCAATGATTAGTGCATATAAATAATGCCTATATGTAGTATTAAAAGAACAATATCAATGAAGATGATACTAAATCATAATTATTAGCTGCCATATTTATTGAATAAAATTATTCTAGAAATTTCAACAATAATAATATTTTTAATAGAAAAATATAAAGATTGCTTTAACAAGTCATTTTGTAATGATTGAAATATAGGTTATTATACAATGTTTCAATATTATAAATAGAATAAAAAGAAAATTATCATAGTAAAATGAATTTAAAATTTATCTCGTGTCTATTCAACAGGATTACTTAGCATCATAACATCCTTCTTGAAAATTTTATTCTTGCATTGGCATCATTTCTAACCCTTGCATACTTTAAATTGATATTGAAGCTTAATATTATTACACATGATATGACTATTCTTAATCATAGTCTTATAAATGAATCGATGTGATAATACAAATTTACAATATTGATGTAATTATTTTGTATATACAATCAATTCAAACATATCAAAAGTTGGATTGATTAGATTATTGCCATTTGGTTTGCGACTTTGGAAACTCCAATTATTCAAAAAGTTGAATTGAAGTATAAGAAATAGTTAATTATAATCATTTCCTTAAAATATTAAACTTAAATGAATAATAAGAATGCTATTAAATCGTATTTTAATGGTATAACTTTTTATTAATTATATAAAATGTATAAATGAATGATGATATATATATATATAATAGTTATTTACAACTTTTTGCGATAGACACAGTCTTATACTTGAAGGAGATGGATGAATGCAAGTGAATTAAAACCAGGGAAACTTGAACTTAAAACGCTTGGGCTCAGATTCTTGATGATATCCTGAGGTTGATTCTAAACTGCTTCTGGCAGATCCTGGAAAGACTTGCTCGCGCATCTTGGGATCGATGGTAAAAGTTTCGATGAGAGCGATTTGTTGAGGACAGATGGAGGCCATTTTGATATTATTTACTTGAGATTTGACTTAATAATTCGAATTGATGATGAAAATATAGATCATTTCAATTGTTTATATACCACTAATTTCATAAGGGATCAAAATTCTCATGAACTCAATATTTGACTAAACGTTCCTTGTGTTACTATTTTCGGAATTACAAAGTTTTATGAAATTCTCACCTTACATATTTAGCCATTAATACCCGAAAGCCATTATTCTTTATTATTCGCTACATTTTAAATCTTTTAACTGCATTTTTTTTTTCAATCGGATACTTTAGAAAAAATTGCCAATTGGATAATTTTTACCATTTATGCAGGCACTAGATGAATACAAACGTACTACACAAAGATTTTTGGGGTTTCGGATATTTTGATGACATCATTTGGGAATATCATTTATCAAAGTAAGGCAATTCAAAGGCATATTTAATGTCTTGATGTTTTTATATCTTACATTGTTAGTAAAAGATACGATATGGCACGAAGAATTGAATAATAAAATGCAACACAAATAGTCAGTATACTGATTATTTTCATATGCCGATTTATTGGCGATTTACAAAGTTTCTGTAATATTAAAGATCAATTTAATATGACAGATGAGTATTTTTTGAATCTAGTTGGGTGAAGAAATAAAAAATTGTAGCTTGCCACTTAAATATATACTTATCCATTTAAGAACATTGCAAATAGCTATTATTCTGAAAATCTATTGAAACTTAATATTTATATATTTGATTACAAAATTAATGTATTAAAGAAAATAATCTAAATAATTTAGTAAACAGAACAAATTTATTTACAATGGCGATATGAAATGAATAGTATTATAATGCAAAAATTGAAATTTGCTAGCTGATTGAAATTAGGAATTAAAATCTTGATTCAGATTTCAAAGCCAAGGAAATTTGACTTTAAAACGCTTTGATTCGGAAGTGTATATCTGTCTCTTGCTCGAATTTAAACTGCTTCTGGCTGACTCTGGAAAGACTTTTTGACGTAGTTTGGGATCGATAGTGAATGTTTCAAAGAGAGCGATGCGATGTAAATTAATAGTTCTCATTTGGAATAATGGTAATTTGAAAATATAGTGTAGTTGATCAAATAAATCCATTGAAATGGAGTCCTTTTATATGGCATTTTGGCCAATAGTTACGATCGCTTCTATTCAATCTTTGTTATTTTATTCAAGTTTTAAACTTTATTCATAACATATAAAGCAGTCAATATTAACATATGTATTAATAACAGCATTCAATTATATTCTGAACTATTCTAGATATATTAAAAATGAACAATCCTTCGCTTGTTATAGTCAATACTGTAATAATTACCTAATAAGTATTACTTATGCAATGTTTAATTATCTAAAAATAATATATTATCAATCTTTGTATAATGAGCTAAAAATATATTAATCACAATATGATCCCAATTTTGATTGTTCATGGATTGAGATAAATTGAACTGATAAAGCTTATAGATATCAAAAATTGAGAGAGTTGAGAAAATATATTTTCAAATATAATATACCATATGTATGTTTTTGATTGGTTTTTATTGGATTTTATATATTGACATTAATCAAAATATAGATTAGGATTTGGGTTAATTTGGCTATTGAATATAAATGCTGAAGACATTGTTTTGCACTATAGATATTCCAATCAATGTTAATGTTTCAGTTTAAATAAAGTAGAACAAATAATTAAAAGGGCTGGTTTATGTTAAATTAATATAATATAAACTAAATAATTTAATATAAACCAATTCAACTGTTGGGCATTTTAAAATAATAATATTCAAATATTGGGATTGAAAATTCTCACCCAAAAGTCAAAATAAAATTACGTTTTACACCTGTCAATTTTTTAAAATGCTTCGGAAATTTTCGGACTACAATTTTTTAATTGGATTTGGTAAATTACGTAATTTATATGTAAATAAGAAATTGCCATATGAAATAAATTGCTAAATATGTATCAACTTATAGATATATTTATATTGAGCATATTGTGTTACGAATTATTTGTGGATACCGGGCTATAATTCACATTGCAAATGCTTAGTAATTATAAATCAGTAACCTATTCACAGATATTTATTTGTTATTTGACATGGATAAATGAAATTTTCTTTCGTTGTTGCAATTTTACCATTTTCTTGATTATTACTTCATTACTTTTTGTATAAATGGATATACATATAGTAAAATACCAAATTACAACTTTTAATTAAGAGTTTACCAAATCATTAAAATATTCAATTTTAAAGATATATTATTCTGACTTGATGATTCAATTATCTTTTATAAACTTTATAAGCCTTAAATTACTTGACTTGTTTTTATAAAATAAATTTTAATATCAAAATATTTAATTCTAAAATTTATTTTAGAAATTAACTTTATTTCTAATTTTCATTATCAGTGTTTGAAACCATCACTTGCCAAACTCTCTAAAAAGAGTCATCTCGGTATTGAATTCTCCAAAAATTTTATGTTGAATATTATGTATAAATATTACATATGATGTGATTGCCATTGTAAATCTCTATTGAGTCATTTTTTAACCTGATCCTTTATATTCTTAAATTTCAACTATATAGTTATTTGATATCATTTACGGTATTAAATATTTTTTACTTATATATGATAATATTTATTGATCAAATAATTCTTCAAATACTTATTTTTAATACCTTCAAGACTAAAATAAATTCTATACCCTAGAGTGTAAATAATATTATATTAATAAGAAAATCAATATAAATAACTATATACTAATAATTTACAGCTCTATAGAAATAAAATAATTTTTAATGTCATAAATTTTACAGGGTTAAATTGACAAAATTTTAATTTTATTGAACTCATTTGAAAATTAATAATGATTAGTCTAAAGAGATAAAGTTTTTAATTAACAAAATACTACTATCATGATTTATTATTATTATTAATCATATAATATGAATCAATTGATTTTATATTTTCTTCAAATCAATCATTATTTAAGTATATATTTAATAGCTAACATGATGAACCTGGATTTATTATTTATTAATATTCTAGTTAAAATATATATTAGTTCATATTTAAATTTACTTAAGCTTATAAGTGTTATTATTTCAAAGATATTATTTAGCTTATTAAGTTACATAAATATTGAATTTATAATCTATAATCTCCTATAATAAAATTTTAAAAAGAAATAATTCGCAAAAATATATAAAAATTAGTCAGAATATAGTCATTAATAATGAAAATTAACTAAAAGTATAGAGTTATACAATAGAGAAAGTAGATTTATATTTATTAATTAATATTTTATTCAAGATTTTTTCAAAACAATATTGAAAAATTTTTGATAAATTATTTATTTGCAGGAACATAAAAATTATATTGTTCTTTTTATCTAATTAAAGCTCAGATAATAATTTATTATTAATTATATATACAAAGTAACTTCGATGGTTTAATAAGTTTTTTAACATCTTCTTCAAAGCATTTTTAATATGATTAAATACTTATATCAATATAGGAATTTAGGATATATTGGCTCTATATTCGATCAATAATTTTTATATATTGATATATGAATTTTAATTGATATTGTTTTAAATTGAAAACTAATTTGATTGAGTTTAAAACTTTGATAGTATTGATTAACTATTAATTAAATTGATAATATGAATATTGAAATAATAATTTATATTTATAAGCCAAAAATAAGCAAATTTTAAAAAAAAATTAAGAGTTTATAAATTGATTCAAAATGAATATATCCTGATTAATAGACTAGGTTTGTGTATACTAATTGACAATAATTATTATTTGGTATACTTTCTTAAAAAAATTTTATATTCGTTATATTATAAGAAAGAATAGGAATATATATATCAATTGAAATTAATATATTTATTCTTATACTTAAATAATTTAAAACTAAAAAAAATTATTATATTAATTTTTAATATATTTATGCTTATTATGTAATCAATTATTAAAATTGCGTACTTACAAGCTAAAGTTTGGGCCATAATCTTTTTCTGATATTCGATTTACATTTTAATTAAAAATTCAAGCGATTCATTTTTGAATTCAATTGAACAAAGTTTAGATTTTGTGGTTATTTGAACCTGATATGATTTTTTGGTTAAATTAAATATATCTTGCAAGAATTAAAATATTTAATTTTAATTCAATATTTTATTAAAAATTGAGCTTTTGAAAAGTTGAGTCTACTTGGTTTGATATTATATTACCTTGAATTTGAAATAATGGGAAATTTTTTAATTTCTGATTTTTCAAACATATTATTAGTTTGAAATGAATAAATATATACAAAGTTAATAGGAAATTATATATTTTTAATATATATATATATATATATATATTAGTTTTTTTGATTAAAAAATTAACTTTTTAAAATTGG
>JNEM01006204.1:0-11596 GCA_000697335.1 Conidiobolus incongruus B7586 | reverse complement strand
ATTAATTATAATAATTAATATTTGCTTAAAAATAAATTATTTATAAAAGATTAATTTAGCTTAAAATTATAATTTAATTTTTTCTTTTATTTAAGGATTATATAAACAAATTTAAGATATATCAATAATAATAATTTATTATAAAAACCTTAATTTTGAGTTAAATTTTAATAAGTTTTATATAAACTCTTTTTTAATTTGATATAAATTACTTATTAATAAATATTTTATTGAAATAATTTTCTATTAATCAAAGTTATTTATAAATTCTAAATTAATTTTAAAGAATGAATAGTTAAGTTTTATTATAACTAAAATAAAAGACTTTTTATAATTATTAATAAGTTTAAATAAAATTAAATAATAGATTTTAAAAAATTGATTTCTTAATCAAAAAACTAATATATATAGTTTAATATTATATATCTTTATATTTATTTTGTATATATTTTATAATTTAAAACTATTCATATATTTGAAAAATCAAAAATTAAAAATTTCCCATTCCTTCAAATCATAGGTAATAGTAATATATATATATGAGTGTTTTGATTTATTAAAAGAAATTTTCAAACCAATATATTATTTCTTTTATTATAAATAAAATTATCAAAATAATAAAATTAGAAATTTTTTAATATTAATAAAATACATACATATATTAAGAAAATTTTAATTAATCACTTTTAGTGAACTTATGAATACTATATGATAATTATATATCATACTAAAATTTCCTCCATAAATATAACTATGATAATTATATTATAAAAGTTGTAATAAATTATTGAATTCAAATTAAACAAAAATTGAGTGATATTTCAGAAATTTTCAAACTTTACACATCCATATTGATATAATTAATACTACTGTCACAAGTCAGGAGGTATCTCTCCTACTAAATATGCTTACATCAACTGAATATAATGGTTATTCCTCCTCACATGATCAGCCATTTCAGCTCTATCCTTTAATTGGTTGATGATACAAGCCACCGGAAAACTCCATAAATCTCCTTACTCTATTCACTCTATATAAAACCCGGAATTAGAGCTATCTTCAGGACAAGAGCTCGAGCTGGGTCCTCCTAGCTATCTGCCTTAAAACAATAAATTCCTTCTCTCTAACAGTTACCTGGAATTCACCAGATCTCTCTCTTGTATTTGAATTGATCCGAACACGGCTTTCCCAACTCGTGCTACCACACAAAATATTGGACACTTTCATTGTAAATGATTTGATTATTTCGCCAAGCACAGACATTGAAATCTATTTCATTATTTGATAATAAACATAATCAAATTGAAGTATATTAACTTAACAAATCCTATTCTAAAAATCAAATTCAATTATTAGATTTCTATCAAATTGAAAATAAATCATCTTCTGTAAAGCATTCATTACTAATCACAATTTTTATTTTTGTCATCTTTAAGAAATTATTTGCATAATTGAGACTCTGAATAGAGATCATTCCATTTATTTCCAAAGGATTTAACTTTTTGCAACTAGATATTTTGAAAATTAAGTAACTGAATAAGGTTTCAACAAATATTCAATATAATGTAATAATATTATTATCTTTGTTAGATAGATAAGTTTATCAAATTATTTAAATATATTAGGTATTCGGTAATCAACTTGTCTTGATCCTAAAATTTATTATTATTAAGCATTATCCAATTTTTACTAATTCTTTAAGAGATTATCTCTAATATATTTTTGATATTTTAATAGCAAATGAAAATGAGAAAAAAGTAATTAATAAATTATATCAAATAACAAATAAATATCTGTGAATAGGTTACTGATTTATAATTACTAAGCATTTGCAATGTGAATTATAGCCCGGTATCCACAAATAATTCGTAACACAATATGCTCAATATAAATATATCTATAAGTTGATACATATTTAGCAATTTATTTCATATGGCAATTTCTTATTTACATATAAATTACGTAATTTACCAAATCCAATTAAAAAATTGTAGTCCGAAAATTTCCGAAGCATTTTAAAAAATTGACAGGTGTAAAACGTAATTTTATTTTGACTTTTGGGTGAGAATTTTCAATCCCAATATTTGAATATTATTATTTTAAAATGCCCAACAGTTGAATTGGTTTATATTAAATTATTTAGTTTATATTATATTAATTTAACATAAACCAGCCCTTTTAATTATTTGTTCTACTTTATTTAAACTGAAACATTAACATTGATTGGAATATCTATAGTGCAAAACAATGTCTTCAGCATTTATATTCAATAGCCAAATTAACCCAAATCCTAATCTATATTTTGATTAATGTCAATATATAAAATCCAATAAAAACCAATCAAAAACATACATATGGTATATTATATTTGAAAATATATTTTCTCAACTCTCTCAATTTTTGATATCTATAAGCTTTATCAGTTCAATTTATCTCAATCCATGAACAATCAAAATTGGGATCATATTGTGATTAATATATTTTTAGCTCATTATACAAAGATTGATAATATATTATTTTTAGATAATTAAACATTGCATAAGTAATACTTATTAGGTAATTATTACAGTATTGACTATAACAAGCGAAGGATTGTTCATTTTTAATATATCTAGAATAGTTCAGAATATAATTGAATGCTGTTATTAATACATATGTTAATATTGACTGCTTTATATGTTATGAATAAAGTTTAAAACTTGAATAAAATAACAAAGATTGAATAGAAGCGATCGTAACTATTGGCCAAAATGCCATATAAAAGGACTCCATTTCAATGGATTTATTTGATCAACTACACTATATTTTCAAATTACCATTATTCCAAATGAGAACTATTAATTTACATCGCATCGCTCTCTTTGAAACATTCACTATCGATCCCAAACTACGTCAAAAAGTCTTTCCAGAGTCAGCCAGAAGCAGTTTAAATTCGAGCAAGAGACAGATATACACTTCCGAATCAAAGCGTTTTAAAGTCTAATTTCCTTGGCTTTGAAATCTGAATCAAGATTTTAATTCCTAATTTCAATCAGCTAGCAAATTTCAATTTTTGCATTATAATACTATTCATTTCATATCGCCATTGTAAATAAATTTGTTCTGTTTACTAAATTATTTAGATTATTTTCTTTAATACATTAATTTTGTAATCAAATATATAAATATTAAGTTTCAATAGATTTTCAGAATAATAGCTATTTGCAATGTTCTTAAATGGATAAGTATATATTTAAGTGGCAAGCTACAATTTTTTATTTCTTCACCCAACTAGATTCAAAAAATACTCATCTGTCATATTAAATTGATCTTTAATATTACAGAAACTTTGTAAATCGCCAATAAATCGGCATATGAAAATAATCAGTATACTGACTATTTGTGTTGCATTTTATTATTCAATTCTTCGTGCCATATCGTATCTTTTACTAACAATGTAAGATATAAAAACATCAAGACATTAAATATGCCTTTGAATTGCCTTACTTTGATAAATGATATTCCCAAATGATGTCATCAAAATATCCGAAACCCCAAAAATCTTTGTGTAGTACGTTTGTATTCATCTAGTGCCTGCATAAATGGTAAAAATTATCCAATTGGCAATTTTTTCTAAAGTATCCGATTGAAAAAAAAAATGCAGTTAAAAGATTTAAAATGTAGCGAATAATCAAGAATAATGGCTTTCGGGTATTAATGGCTAAATATGTAAGGTGAGAATTTCATAAAACTTTGTAATTCCGAAAATAGTAACACAAGGAACGTTTAGTCAAATATTGAGTTCATGAGAATTTTGATCCCTTATGAAATTAGTGGTATATAAACAATTGAAATGATCTATATTTTCATCATCAATTCGAATTATTAAGTCAAATCTCAAGTAAATAATATCAAAATGGCCTCCATCTGTCCTCAACAAATCGCTCTCATCGAAACTTTTACCATCGATCCCAAGATGCGCGAGCAAGTCTTTCCAGGATCTGCCAGAAGCAGTTTAGAATCAACCTCAGGATATCATCAAGAATCTGAGCCCAAGCGTTTTAAGTTCAAGTTTCCCTGGTTTTAATTCACTTGCATTCATCCATCTCCTTCAAGTATAAGACTGTGTCTATCGCAAAAAGTTGTAAATAACTATTATATATATATATATCATCATTCATTTATACATTTTATATAATTAATAAAAAGTTATACCATTAAAATACGATTTAATAGCATTCTTATTATTCATTTAAGTTTAATATTTTAAGGAAATGATTATAATTAACTATTTCTTATACTTCAATTCAACTTTTTGAATAATTGGAGTTTCCAAAGTCGCAAACCAAATGGCAATAATCTAATCAATCCAACTTTTGATATGTTTGAATTGATTGTATATACAAAATAATTACATCAATATTGTAAATTTGTATTATCACATCGATTCATTTATAAGACTATGATTAAGAATAGTCATATCATGTGTAATAATATTAAGCTTCAATATCAATTTAAAGTATGCAAGGGTTAGAAATGATGCCAATGCAAGAATAAAATTTTCAAGAAGGATGTTATGATGCTAAGTAATCCTGTTGAATAGACACGAGATAAATTTTAAATTCATTTTACTATGATAATTTTCTTTTTATTCTATTTATAATATTGAAACATTGTATAATAACCTATATTTCAATCATTACAAAATGACTTGTTAAAGCAATCTTTATATTTTTCTATTAAAAATATTATTATTGTTGAAATTTCTAGAATAATTTTATTCAATAAATATGGCAGCTAATAATTATGATTTAGTATCATCTTCATTGATATTGTTCTTTTAATACTACATATAGGCATTATTTATATGCACTAATCATTGATAAAGCTAACCCAATAATCTATTATTTCAATTACAATGTTAATAATTGTCACTTGTCCAAACACTGACACTGAATTATATAATTTATTTTTAATCAAAAAATTATGATAAATATCAAACATAATAATGATCAACTATTCAGTAAGTTAAATATAGCTATCAATGGATAAATCTTATATTTTTAAAATTGGCTGACTTGGAAATAATATTTAATATAACTTTAATCAATTAATAAAATAAAGTATGATGTAATGAATAGGCGATGTAACCTAGCAAAAATGATAAACCCTCTTCATCAATCAATTGGCAATGTTCCACAATAAGATACCATTTCTCCATTTGGTAAATTGTTTCCAAACTGATAAATATAGAATTGATTAAAAAGATTAAAATAAGTGCAAATGACAATCCAGAATAATACAAATTCGGAATATTACGTAATCAAATATATTAAAATATTCACATATCCATAAGTCCTCAAACACTGTATGATCTATTATAAACTATTACTAATAATATTAATAATATCTATCTACGCATTAGTTATTTTGGTGTATATAAAGGGATGATTTCGTTAGTAGTTGATCATCAGTTCAAACTCATTACTTATACCATAAGCGATTACAAATAAAATGGCCACTATCAGTTTACAACAAATCGCACTCTTCGAAACCTTTACCATTGATCCTAAATTACGCGAACAAGAGTTCCTAGGATCAACGAGAAGCAGTCTAGAATCATCTACAAGATCTCATCAAGAAGCTGAATCCAAACGTTTTAAGCTAAAGTTTCCATGGTTTTAATTTCTCTATCCTTTATTGGAATCCAATATCAAAATAATCCTTGTAAATATCATTGTAAAACATTTTCTAAACATGCATCTAGAACTCTAAATTGATTAATAAATATTATTATAAAGTCAATAATCTTTTTGTTAAAAAAGTATTTGAAAATTTTTCATTTTTTTAATATATGAATCTTTGTTCAATTGAAAGAATAAAATGATTAATATATCTAATAATGAATCGATATAAGGATTCATTTTATAATAAAAATTGCTATAAGCCAACAAATACACATTATATAGAATTGTTATACAAAATAACAATAAAAACTTGTAAAGAGCAAAATAAACGTTAGAATTAAATTATTGGGGCTTTTAAATAGGGTTAAAATTGCTTGTATAGTAATGTACTATTCTGGTTGCAAAGTTAAAAATGTTATTGATTAAAGTTTGAAAAGAAGGTATTGAAATAATTTAATAATGAAATTTAAATTGTTAATCGTATGTATTTGTTATAATTTTGAATAACCATTAAAGTCATTGAAGGTATTTATTTAGTGTGCTCCGCTGGTGTAATGGTTAGCACTCAGGACTTTGAATCCTGCGATCTGAGTTCGATTCTCAGGCAGAGCTTTTTTGGATTTTAAACTAAATATTATACATTTCTTTATAATAGATTTAACTAACATTTCAATATTATTCACTTTTGATACATCGTTTAATTTTATATTTTGCTTTGTGACATACTAATCTAAAACGAATCAAATAATTTTATCTTACACGTATTTCAAATTTTAAATTTCAAATTCAATAATAATGTATTTTTTTAAATTAAATGCACTAACAACATAAGAACGTATAATAATCAATTACACATTTACTTTTACAAACACAAAATAACCAGTGGAAGATCAAAATCGTGTAAGGTAGTATATAATTATATGATTTTTATAAAGTTGAAATAATAAAAACTATTTTAACCTAAGCCATGATTTATAATATTAATTTTTTGTTTGCTATTTCAAATTCAATAAAAATAGAATATAATACCACAGATTACACATAAAGGGTTATATAATCATAATAATTAACATCCGTTTTACATTAATTCCATAGGAATTTGAACTCGGTCGTTCTGGAACTTATGATAGGACTCGAGCTTATTGTAGAATCAATACTATTACAACTGGATCCAGGGAATGTGATTTCACGTTGCTTAGAGTCAATAATCAAGTTTTCCAAAGTGTAAATTTGATATAACTAATGGTAGACATTTGATAATAAATTGATTATGATGATTGATATTTGATAGGAAATCCGTGAGTGCTATCAAACTCAATATGTATTATAGTCCTTAGACTTGATTTATAATTTTCATGCGGCTGTTTAGGCTAAATGGTCATATATATTTCTAGCTTAGTTTCCTTAATCTTTCAATAGCGATTAAATTCACTGCTTCTAGTATCACACTACAACCTTATTTGACACAGGTCATTTTGATTAGAAGCGTTAATAGTGATGAAACAAGAAACATGGCTGAGTTTTTAAAGTTTAGTATAGGTAAGAATATAGAGCAAACTTGCAATTAATCGCAAAATATATAGAATATATTTAATAAACTAAAGATTGGATACATTGCGAAATCCATCTACAACAAAATCCACCTGGTTTGATGAATTTGAGGATAAATGATTATTAAATCAAGTTCATTTGTTAAAATTTTCAATGAGTGATTTTCCAAAGCATGGGCTTTAGAATTCACTTCTAAATATAAAGTCTTAATCATCAATTTCTGGATTATTTTCAAAATGTAATTTTCAATTTTGAAGAACATTGATTGTATAATTTGTAAAATTTAAAATTGGTTGATAATTTTTCATATTATTACTATAAAATTAAATATTAGGAAATTTTTTAATTACTGATTCTTTAAATATATTATTGGTTTCAGAAAATAATATATAAAAAGCAAATAGGAAAATAAATAATTTTAAACTATATTAATTATATATATATTTATCAAAAATTAACTTTTGCAAATTTATTATAAAATTTGATCTTAAATTAAGTAGTGATTATTAGAATTTTTTATTTTAATATTAGTAATACTTAAGCATAAATTATTTAAAATCATTTAAAATCTACAAACAGCTTTTGAAAATGATTTTTTATTTGAATTAAGTATATATTATGGAGTAAATTATTTTATACCCAGAAGAAAAACTATATAAAATATTAAAATTTAGAAAATTAATTTCAATGATTATTTTTTGAATTATTAATAAAATAAAACAATATTTTAATAAACAGCCTTTTATTTCAACTAAAAAACTATTAAAATAATCTAATATTAGTTATATATATATAATATATATATTAGCCTACAAAAGTGAGTCATAAAATTAAAATTACTTATATATTTACCTATATCTTAAATAATTCTTAATTAAATGAATTTAAATTAAAATATATAATTTACCTATATTATTTAATTATAACTAATTATATTTGATTATATTTCATTAATTATTGGTTAATATATCAAAACCTAAAATTTAACTAAGATGAGTTATAAATTTATAGATTTATAGGTTAAAAAAATATAAATAATAAAACTTATATATATTTTCTTTTTTTTGTTATATTATATATATTATAAAACTATTTAGTTAATATTTTAAAATTAATATTATAATATTTAAATCTCTCTTTAAAAAAGTTAATTTACATATTAATTAACTTTATAATAAAATAAATTAACTTATAAGATTATTAATATTATTAATATTATTTAATCTATTATAATTAAGGTTATTAAAAACAATGTAAAAAAACACTTAAACTAAAACTTAAGTATATTAAAATTATAGATAAATATGATAAAAAGTATATTTATAAATTAATTAATATAAGTAAGTATAATATTTTTATAAAAGTATAAAAAGAATTATAAGAATATATAAGAATATAAGTTAATAAAGATAATATTATATATTTTTTATATTAAAATAAATATTACTTATATTTTAAAAAAAACATCTTTAATTAATAAAGTCCCATTATAAAACTAAACAAATGTTTAAATATCACCACTAAAGTTAAATTAAAATTAATTTAAATAAGGTTATTTAATTTAATAAAATTAAGATATATTATAATAAATTCAATAAAAAAACTAAATATTTCAAAAAAAATAAGAAATTACTTTATGAGTATTATATTATTATATCTTAAAACATAATAGTAAGTTAATTATAATTTAAGGATATATATTATCTTTAAGTATAAAATATCCTTATGAAGTTAATAATAGAATTAATATAAAAATATATTAAAAATATTTTAAATAATAAATTGAAAAAAATTATTAAATAATATAAGTTAAATAAATGAAATATTATTTTTTAATAAAATAATACCTTATGTTATATAATAAACTTTATTATTAATTAGCTTAAAAATAACAAAATAACTATTATAAAATAACCTCTTTAATTTTTTAATTTTAACTTAATTAAATATTTTTAAAATTAATTAAAAAAATTAATTAAAGCTTTCCCCCTAATAAAAAATATAAACAAACTATAAGAGTATATTTAAAATGCTTAGAATAATACTAGTTTTACTTAATATAAGAAGCTAGTTAACTTTATATCTTATAAACTCAGAGAGGTTAAAAAACAAAAGATAAATATATTAGATATCAATTTTTCTATCAATATTAAAACTTACAAATTTATAACTTATCTTAAGTATTATTTTAGTTTTAATATATAAATTAACAATTAACTAAATTTAACTTTCTATATTATATTATAAATAAAAAATATATATTAATTACATAGCTTAATATAAGTTTATTTAAATTAAAATTAATTAAGATATTAATAGAAATATTTATATTTTTAATTTTATAACTCACTTTTATAGGTTAGTATATATATTAAAGTTTAAGCTTAAATTAATTAACAAAAATATACAATTAATACCTTATGATCTAACTTAAATATAAAAAAAGTTAAAATAGTTATAATTAAACAAAACTCACTAAGGTATAACTAAAGACCAAAACTTCTATAATAAATTATTATTATAAATATATTATATAACTTTTTTTATAATTTTTAATAAAATATTAATTAAAATATCAAGCTAAAATAATTATTTTCAAATTACAAAAAATAAATATTTGGTTTAGAAGCATATAGAATATTATAGTATATTATTATATTATATACAATTCTTATTTAGTTTTTATTCAAAAATTATTTAACTTTAAATTTTATATCTTTTTATTATATAATTATTAATTAGTGTTCTTAATATTACATAAAGATATCTATAATTCTATATAATAAGTATAAAATTTATAAAATTATAAAAAATTACCATAACTAGTGTACTTATTATAATATAATTAATATAACTATTTTTGATTTAAATAATTAAAAATCATCTTTTAAAAAAGAAAATTTCCACAAAACAATTTGTTTAATTTATAAAATAATAAATTTCAACCCTTAATAAAAAGAATTTTTTGTTAAGTGTTAAAGGCTTAACAAAGAATTAATAAAATATTATTAATATTAAAGAAGAGTATTGATTTTAATATATATATATATCTGTAACTTATATATTAAAATGTTTATTTTTTCAATCTCAAAAAATTGTCATTGTTTAAAATTTAGAGTAATATTAGAATTTCAGAATTATAGTAGTATTATTCAAAGATTAAAATATAATTGAAATAATTTGCATTTTAAAAAACACCATTGCTTAATTTCAAACCTGGTAAACAGAAACCATATATCCATAAGCATGCAACTATTCTATAATTATGGTTATTTAAAGTTAATAATATATCAATATTGGTTAAAGTCCTAATAATTCAAATTTCAAATACTATTCTATATCAATAAAATTACTATATTTTTTTTATTGAAATTGGGAATATTTAATTAAAAATATAAAATATTGGATGATATTAATTCAAATTTATTAACTAAAAATACAAGGTGTAATATACATAAAATGATTTGCAAATCATGAGTATTGGACGATTGTTAAAAGATGCCTTGATAGGTTAAAACCAAGGAAACTTAAATTTTGACTTTGATTTCTTGGATCCATTTGTAGAGGTTGAGCTCGTAGAGTCAATACTGTTTCGACCAGCTCGAGGGAATGTAATTTCACGTTGCTTGGGGTCAATGGTGAAGTTTTCCAGAGTAGCAATTTGTTGTAAACTGATAGCAGGCATTTTGTGATTAGTTATTAGAGATCGATAATTTGTTATTTGATGATTTGGTGAATGTCACCAAGGCCTTTAAATATTAGTTTCGAATCAAGCATAATTACTAATTTACTAGCCACTATTCAAGCTTAATAAACATATATGGTAATAAATTTGATATAATTTATCCTAAAGCTCAGCTGCTCAGTCAATTTTATTCATGCTACTTACGCATATTTTTTTACGCAGATTAATTGTAACTTTAAATGGTTATTTGAAACCAGAATTTCAATTAAATTTTTAATGAATTGCGGGACGGGTAATAAAGGGCAATTCTTTTCAATTATTACTAATTCAGGTAGAAAAATGCAGTCCACAATTTCTTAATTCATTGTCAAGTTTATTGGATCCATCTCAGCTTAGCTTAGAATTAAATCAACTTACTTGTTGATATTTTACAGGTTTTAACAACCAATATATGTTTAGTGTAATATATTTCTGAGATCATCGAATATTATAGTGAGTTTATATAAATAATCATTTTTATTCATTATATTCTAGTGAAATATTTTCAACATCATTAACTATATTATACTGTATATATTAAGGTTCATATTATTATGATCTGTTGAGATGATATAAAATTATCACCTAATAGATGTACTTGATGGTAAAATAAAATATTAGCTATTTTAAATATTCCTTTTACCATTGATAATAA
>JNEM01006202.1:0-16845 GCA_000697335.1 Conidiobolus incongruus B7586 | reverse complement strand
TATAATAATATAATAATATAATAATATATTATTTATAGTCTATTATAAATTTTTGGAATATATTGAAAATTATTAAAATTTTAAATATATAATTTTATTTATTTTTTAATTATTAAAAAAAATCAAAAAAAAATATTATAAAAATATAATAATAATTTCAATTATAAAATACATATAATATATATTTTAGGTAAGGAAATTATTATTAATAAATGATAATATTAGACCAAAAGCTTTATTTAAAGGATGAAAAATAATTACTATTTTATAAAATGTATATTGATCTCTCATAGTTAAATTTATAATATAAGTCCTGTTATAATCAAATTATAAGTTAAAAATAATATTTGAAAATAAAATAAATTTCCAAAAAATTAAGAGTTTTTAAAATAATGTCACTATTGGGGTAATATTATCATATAGAAATAAATAAGAAGGTAAAGATACTTAGGTGGATTATTATCCAGATAATTATGATATTTTAAACTAACTTATATATTAAGGCTAGTTATTTAATATTTATATTATAATTGCTTAATTTAGATTATAATAAAATCTAAGATTATTTAAATTAAGTATTCTATCTATTAAAAAGCTGATTATAATAAAATTATATATAATTAACCATATATATATATATTGCAAGGCTTCTGGAAAGTAGTCTTGCGATGAAGATCACGTGAGTTTGATGAAACGGGCCAAAGACAGTTAACTAGATACTTTAGAGGAGTTTTATTAAAATATCAAGATGTAGGGCTTGGTCTTGATCGAAGTGATCTGTCGGTAAATATCTGTCCAGTGACTATTTTATAGTGTGGTTGATCCTTGGCCAATGTGTTGAGGCTCCAGCTTCTGCTATAGTCTGGAATTTTCCATTGTGCAAGGGTTGTTCCTGATATTTGTGAGTGGATTATATCTGGAATCTTGACAGACAGTTAAAATTGAAAGGCGAGCGGACCTCCCGATCCGCGACAATATATAAATTAATCTAATTATATAAAAATGAAAACTCAATATATAAAGAATAACTATTGATAAAAGGATTTAAAATATTATCAAAATTTTGATATTATGATATTGAAATAGATTTATTAATAATATTAAAAATAGTTTAATTGATTTCAACTATCCTGGATAGATAGTTTATAATGTTAACTATTATTAAATATAATTTATTAATTTCCCATAATATTTTAATTTATGAATTATTAAATTAATTACTTAAATAAAATAGCTTCATTATTATTTAATCAAAATAGGCTAAATTAGTCATATATTTATAGATATTATAATTATTATATTTTGAAAATTACTATTTATATATTAGTACAAATATAAAAGTAATAAAAAACTCATATTCATTAAATAAGTAAGTGAATTAATAATATTCTAATTATCAATTTCTAATTTTTAAAATCAATCAATGAATTAATATGATAAATAAATATTATATATAAAGGAATTAATTGGACTTAATAAATTGGATCATTTTAAGATAGTTGTATTATATAAGTAATAAAACCAAATTATAGTTGATTATTTAAATAAATTGAATTATTATATTATAAAAAATTGAGTAAACTTTTAAGACCAATTAGGAAAGCTTTTTAACTTTCAAATAGTCCATCTAATATTTACATAAAATCTTTAAATATTCAGCTAAAATAAGGAATAAAAAATTTATCTTTTTTTATTTAATCAAATATTAAAATACTGAGCTATATTTAATAAATATTGATTGCCTATTTTGTTATATTTTTAATGACAAAATTCTGAATACAATCTATATTGAAATTATTCTTTTTTTTGATTTTAGATATATTATTTATAATTAAAATATCCAATTATTCTTATTTTTTAAAAACAGGCAAATACTAAAATATAATATATAATATTATAAAAAATAATTTTTACATTTTACATTAATTTTGGAAAGCTTGATAAATAAAAATTTAAAATTAATATTTTATATTAAAATATTTTTTTAAATTAAGTTAAATAAAATATAAAAAACATAGTAAATATATATATATATTAATTAATATTTTATTATGAAGTCAATATTATTTTTTACTTTTAATATTAATTCACTTATATATTTTGTATATAATCTATTTTTTAAAATTAATAATATTTCTTAAAAATCAGACATAAAATAATTTGCCAATTCTTTCTTTCTTACAGATATTATAAATCGGTATTAATTACAAAGATTCTATGAGTGTTAGTATTTGAATTCTTTTAATATCAATTCAATATGATTTTAATATATTTTTATAATTTAGTAAATTTGTGATCTTTTCTTAATATTTTTATTACCAAAATAATATTTCAAAATTTTTAATTAAAATTGTGAAATACAAACATGATAATTCAAAGAATATATATATATATATTATGTATTTATTTAGATAGGCATTGAATCATTATTTTTTAGTTATTTATTATTCATATTCATTATATTAATGTAATAATTAATTTATATGTTTCAAATAGGAATTAATCCTTCTCCATTTTAGGATTAACAAACACAAATCAATATTATTAAAAATTATTTTGAAATAATATTATATATTGAGAATTAATAATTTAAATATTTTAAATATTAAAAATATTTATTAAATAATATTCTTATAGGTGTATAATAAATTTTTACAGGATTTTAACTCAATACGAGTGATAAAATTTATTTGCTGTATAATATATTATTCTTATAGTGTTCAAATGTTTCAACTTATAATACAGGAGTAGGATAATACATGCCTTTATTCTATTAGATATTGTCGAATTTTGAAGTAAACTCATTTTTCAATTATTTAGTTATAAAATGTGGAGAATGAGCCGAAGGTTTACAATATAGTGTTGGTTTCGCTCCTTATTTAAAATTGAATTTGAATAATATTTAAATTGCTTTCCCTCTATAAACATCTATTTCAGTTTCATTTGCAAGCTCTTTGAATGTACTTTGCGTCCACTAATATAAAAACAATGCTCCTTTGATTCAGTTTTGTCATGTTACGACTCAACCATCTTTCAATATTGGAGGATCTGGTGGTGATATTAAAGGATCATATGAGTTGTAAATAAACTCTGATGCATTATTTTCAAAAGCTTCGTATTCGGTAATACTGCTCAGTTACAACATATCTTTCTAATCTTGATTAAAATCAAGGATAATTTTTGATAGATCTTTTAAGAGAAGAGAAAATCCAAGCATTACAGATTGAGGTAACTGAGAGCTTAAATTTCGATCATTACATCTTGTAATGATTGGTTGATTATTTCTATCAATATTAATTACTTAATGCTTGATCTAACTTTTAAGCCTTCAGCATATTTTATGGCTACCTCATCAATTTCATTAACAATTCTGAAAAATAGTCATTTTAATTTTAATATGTCTAAAATATCTATCATGTAAAGTGCTGAAATTTCGTGAAGTACGCCACATCCTTGGATTGTTATTCCAGAAATAAATATATCATAAAATTGTTCTAATTTATACTTTTTTACCAGAACTGAGAATGAATAATACAGCACCTCGGTAACATTTAAATTGCCTAGACTCAATATCATCTCAAATCATTTAAATATACCTAATGATTGGATCTAAATCATGGATTTAGGAGTCTTGTATTGTTTATAGTGACCTGATTCTTGAACACTCCCACCATCTTAATCCCAAAATTTTAAACAACTTTCTTAATATTAATATTTCAAACCAAGATTGTTAGTGGTCCTATATCCCACATCCCAAACTTTTTCATCTTGATGAAATGTCTCTATCTTACCACTGACTTTACTAGTTTACTCAAAGATTTTTAATGAGTAATCTTGTTTTTCAAACTTGTATGGAAGACTGAAAAACTGACTTATCTCCACCAACTATATGCAATGGAATTTCTATAGATAATAATTCAAATTTAAATTCATAGATGATGATAAATTAAATATAATTGAATTAAACATCATTAAAAAGGTGAGTTATTGAAATTATCTTTTAAAGTTTTAGGATACTGATGATATGACTAAGTTTCTTATTATTTGATAGATTTTAATCTAATTAAGTATTTGATTTAGTCCTTGAATCATTTAAAGTTTTTTAGAGAAGTTGATTAACTTACACTTCATCAAATTGAGTTTAATAAAATAATATTTAAAATGAGGCATATCTTATTATTATAATGGAAAGTGTTTTTCTTCATGTTTTATTGACTTTAATGGATAATTTTGTGAATTTATTGATATAATTAACTTTTTATTAAATCTTGAATAAAAATATATTAAAGTAAGTTAATAACTTCCATTTAATCTAGTTATATATAGTGTTTTGATTTAAGTCATTGAAGTTACTCAGTGCTATAATTCACAATGAAAGGCCCAATAAAATTTATTCCAAGTTATTAGTTTCAATTAATTTAATTCTTAAGGTATTGAAGATAGATTTATTTTGTCAAAACTAATTAAAGAATGAATGCTAGAGAAAAAAACCAATGCAAAAAGCTCGATATTTATTTAATCACATTGTTAATAAGACGTGTGTGAAATGTTATTTAATTTATAATAAGGACCTTATTAATCTACAATATAGACATATACTTGAATCATGTATAATAAAACATTATTGATGTTTTCAAAAACTATTTTAAAGATTCTTCATTGTGGGTTTTACTATCAACAAAGGATATAGTCTGGTTGAGATGAATTAAACTTTGTATCATGATTAATGATTAAACTGTATTTTCCAGCGGACCAATGCAGTAATGATTAACTTTAGTCACAAAATATTTGATTTTGGCTAAATTAAAGCACTCTATGACTTTGAGGATTTCCAAACTATATATATTGAATAAAATGTAACTTAAGCATTATATATAAGATTCATTATTGTTTCCATTATATAATGATTATATCTATTTCAGAAAACATAAATATCTGATTCAATTGGCTCGATTTTTATATCAATTTCTTAATCGAAATTTTATTTGATAGTTTCAGGTTTTCAAATTAAACAGTTGATTATAAAATTTATAAACTATATAAATATAAAGTGATGTGAAATAGTATTGTCAATTACTCAAGAAACTGCGATTAATACACTGAATCGGGAAGACACATTGGAGAACACCCATTTCCTGAACTCTAATATAACATTATCACGAATGAACTAATAAACATATCTTTTTTATCTTTATTTCAAAAATATCCAGTCTCTAAGCTTTTCTTGTAATCCTCAAAAAAGTATTGAGTCATGACAAGCGTGGGATATTTATTTTACTCGAAGAACCCAATTTACAGCAAACTACTTGCACCTCATTTGGTGAACCCCACCAATTTTCTGTAACTCTGTGGTAACTTGTTGTTTACCACTGGCGATTCCCTGTTTAAGCTCTAAAAGTCTATTTTCTCCCACAATTACAGTAGTCAGAAGCAATACTGAAAAGAATCACAATAGTGAATTTATTTCAAATTTATGTCAAAATATTCAAAAACGATGCACAACATTCTCAAGGTATTTTGCCAAATAAGTAGATGAACCATAATCAATTATAAATTATGAAAGAATTAATATACCAAATAAATAAATAAATTCAAGAATAGTATTTTATGAAGAGTATTTTATCTTAAATCCAAATGAATATACGAACTATTGGCCAATATGCCAACAATTATTCATTCCAAATAATTTTGCAGGATTGCGAACACTGTAAAATTGCATTTTTTTACAGAAAAAACATTCAAATATTCCTTTATAATATCAATTAACATATGTTAATAATAATATTTCATTCAAGCTATTTCTAATATCATTGATGATTTCGTCAATTTAATAGTAATGAATTATTGAATATTCAAGATAATCACATTTTCATCCAATACCACATCAATATATTTCAAAATACTATATTTTCAATTTTATAATTGTAATATTATTTAAAATTATTGTATATTAAATTAAATATTGTTTTAGTATATTCAATAAGATAATGCCGTGATTTATATTGAATTTTCTGGTGGATATATTGATATGTACAAATATAATTAACAAATAATATAAAATTATTGGATTAAATAATATATATACATTCAACAACTAGATACTTTAAATATAATATCGTTAATAAATGAACCAAAAAAATTGTAAATATATAGATGATTATGTATATCATTTAAAAAATATAGAATATTGAATAAGGTATTGGATATAATACTGATGTAAATACAACCTATATATAATAATAATTTGAATAAATATATTATTGTTTATTGGAATTATATATATATATATTGAATATTGATAAAAATATAATTTTTTCATGTATAGCGAACAATTTCAAAATACTTATAACTTTGTTCAAAGATTTGTCTTGACGATTTATTGATACATTAGCCAAGATCAATTACATATTGCCTGAATTTAAGATATATTATTTAAAATTCGATTTTTTATATTAAATACAATTAATTAATTAAATTGTTTTAATCAAACTTATTGGAAAACAACTGAGTTTACTGAATGTGATTATATTTGATATCAAACGATGATTTAGTTTCTTAATGATATATATATTTATAGTTGAATATTAATAACACTTGGATAATCCTTATTTTATTATTGTAATATATTTCGAAAATAAATAGACTCATTGTTAAAAGCGACTTTTGAGTTTAAAATTTAATTAAACAGAATAAAAATATTGATTTTAATTCAAAGTAATCACGTTGATATATTATGACATTTTATTATTAATTAAAGTTGATATATATTGTCAAAATTTATATCATATTGTGGTTAAATACATATTTGAGATTAATTTTTATGGAAAAGGTAAAAAATAGCCTTAAATTCAATAAGAAATATTTGATCAAAATATGTTTAGTTATTTAAAATTATAGTTTGCTTTATTTGAAAATATTATAAATCTAAAAATTTATAGTTCTCAAAGAATTTATCTAGTTTTGTACTAAAATTTTGATCATTTAGTGTAAACCTAGAGTTACAAAATCTTCAGATACTGCAAAATAATTTTTGATTAGATTCAATAAAAGAGCTTCAAAAAATATTAAGTAATTAAAACACATACTACATACTCAACTACTGAAATGATATTTGGAACATAATTTCATTTAATTATTGAATGTTTTTTGAAGTGTAAAAATATTCAATTTTCAACCTTTGATTAATTAATTCAAATCTGTATTTTCAGATTTTCAATAAAAAATGGAGTATAGTATTTTGATTAACAAAATCATTTATTATAATATTCTTCTTAATTATAACATGACTTGATTTTGAATATTATCATATAAACAAGGTAACTCTTCAATCCAATTTTATTAAATAATTTATTCTTGGAGAAAACTTTAAAATGGTGATATGAACTTTATTGAAATTATCTCTTAATTGATATGAAAACTTGTGCAAAGATTAGAGTTAGAAAAGCTATAATTTTAATGAATATTCTATTAGAATTTTCATTTTGATTATGATTGGATAATGTATAATATAAGATAAAACAAGATAAGGTCTATTTTAGTCTCGTACATGATATACATGAGTAATTATTGGTTGGAGAATTTTGATGATGTATAAATGAGAAAAGGGACATGTTGATCTCATTCTGTTTTGTTATCAATTAACATCGAACTCATATTTGCTAGTAATTTGATTTTTATAATCGGTAAACTTTATTATACAACATAATCAATTGATATTTTTAATACAACAATGGTGACTTTATTGTATGATACCTTACCATCTATCCAAAAACAAATTGATGACCTCTTCGGAAAACCCCGTTTATATAAGTACAAGCCACTCAACCCTTTGGAAATTCCACCATCCCTACTACAACCTACTACAACATTGGGTATGGATTTTCCTTCTAGTCCTAGCTATCAATCTCCACTTAAATCTCATACACCAAAATACCTTGAAACCGACCTTTTTAGTGATGCACCAAGTCGTTTCAATACTATTGCGAGACAGCAACTATCAGATTATGTCTATCTATTAAAGGAAGCTGCCTCTTGCGCTTCTCGACTTGTTCATATGGATAAACAAAATGAAAATGGACAATTACCTGGTTTTGTCAAAAATTTACAATTATTTGTTCCGTTCTCTCTTAAAGTAGATGAAGCTAGTAAATTTTTAGTATATTTGGTGGATTCTATCAATGATCTATATAGAAAAGATTTGGGGACTGCAGTTTTAAATTCTACAAAAATGGAGTTAACCAATTTTATATATAGTATTAAAACGGAAGTAGCAACAGAAGAGTTTGTGAAAAGATGCTTAAGATCTCTCAGCGCTATGGAAAATACAATGACTCAGGAAGAGTATAAAAAGTTATGTGATATGGTTAATAATTCTTTTCAGACAACTTTCAGTCAAATGATCCAGCACATTCAATACCTATTCCAAGTATATATAACAAAATGTATAGCAATTTTTGAAGGTGCTTATTCAGCTTCTGCTCTCAAAGTAAAAGATTCTTCTCCCTCTCCTTCACTGGCATTATCAGACAATGATGTAAAAAACAAATATCCTTCACAGACTAGTAATTATAATTCGCCACAGACTCTCCTTGATCAAGCAGTTTATATCAAACAAGATAATACGGATAATGATTCTTCTGATGTTTTTCAAAATGGTACAGAGAAATTTTATAATAAGAAGACTAATAGTTTGGATTCGAATATTAAAGATACTATCAAACAGTTTCTAGATGACGCAGTTAAATCAACTAAAATGCCTAATGATTGCGTTTCTCCATCAATCAAAGATCCCGATTATCCTCCATACAAATCAAGTAGGTTTCAATCACCCGATAGAAGTAGTACTTATTCTTCTAATTCTAATTCTGATTTTCATTATCGCCGTCCTGCTCATCATACAAATAATTCACATTCTTATTCCAAATCTTCTCAATCTCACTCAAACTCTTATTCTCACCCATATCGTTCTTCTGATAATAGATGTGATAGTAGTAGCAGAAAATATCATAATTCCAACAAAATCAAGGTTGAGAAAAATAGATACGCATCCAACGAAGGCCAGTGGCCATATCGCCCCAAGACATACCATCCGTCTCATACGCATCCTAAGCAGGATACTTATAATAAGTATTAGTGTATTGGTTAAAGAATGATATCCAAAAACCAATTGATTCAATGTCTCATTATATATCCACCCAAACTCCAAGGGTCACAATAGTATACAACCAACACTATGATAAAATTCAACTGAGCATATTCTTAATAGTATTTTAGGTTTAACTATATGATATCGGATCTTGAACAAAAGGTTTTTGGAGTTACTGCAACTAAATAGTGACGTGCGGATTTGAAAAATTTAACAATCAACCAAAAAGTACTATATCCAATTTATTCCATATATTCGGCATTTTATAATATGTTATTTACTAATAAAAAGTCATATCATCATTGATGCTATCAGTGTTTTAAAATATGAAAATCTAATTAATTTCATTATCATTCATATATCTCAACATAACCAAGTCCAGGTACCCTACTTTATTTGTGAAAGATATAATAAAAAGTCCCTGGAATAATTTAACAAGATTCATTCTCATCATTATTCCGATTATTTCATAGTTTGCCATATATTAAATTGACATTCATATTATTATATCATTTACAATACTATTAATAATAACAATAGCTTTTATTAGGTTGACCAATTTGATATTCTAATTTAAACAAAATTTAATTACTTACCATATTGTTCAAAGTTGAATAATTTAACTTAATAGCATCCAAATAATGAATGATTTATAGATATGATTGATCTCAAAAATGATCTTAATCAAATTTTTAATAGTATGATTAAAATCAAAAAATTAATCAGCTTTGTGTAACTTTGAAAAAATATTTTATGAACCATTTAAATTACAAATTTAATTCTCAAAATAGATTCTTTTTAGTTATAAATTGATTTAATTTTTATTAATAAATATTTATTAAAAAAAAGATAAATAGAAATTTTCATCAATTAAAAATTATTTTGAATATGAGTATTTTTTTATTAAAATAAAATTTTATAAAAATTTAAAGTTTATAAATTTTTACTATAATAAAACATATTTCATCTTTATATTAAAACGACTTGGAAAATCAGTGTTTGGATGAGTATAAATATATGAGGGAGATCTAGAGAATTCCACGTAACTGCTAGGGAGATAGGGAGTTAATGGCTTATTCCAGATAGCTAGGAGAATTCAGATTAAACTTGTCTGTTTGGGAATAGCTCAAATTCTGGGCTCTGTACAGTGTGAATTGGGTAAGGTAATTTATGATATTTTTCTGTGGCTTGCATCATCAGCCAATTAAAGCTAAAGCAAAAGTAACTAATATGCGAAGGAGGAATGATATTTACGTTAGGTTGAAGTAAGTAGATTAGGTAGGAGAGGAGTCATCTGACAAATGACAATGCATAATATTATGATAAAATTATATAAATTATTAATTTTAATTAATTATTTTTAACTAAAATCTACTGAAATTAATATCATATTTACACTATTTTCAAATTTTAATAAAAACAACTATAATATTTTAAACTAATGTTGTATTTCAAAATTAATCATCTCTTCCAGTTTGATAGCTAAACCAATATTAATTCTATTTTAAGCTGGCTTTGTCAGTCTATAATTGAAGGATACTCTTTGTTCTCTTTATTTTCTTTGTTAGATTTTATCCAAATCCCATATCATTCATTGATTCAATTATTTAAACCTACAGTCCCGATACGTTAAAGAGCAGCATTAATAAATAATTTACTAAATCATATTACAAGTACTTTTCTAACTACCATCTTTATTTATAAAACTTAATATAAAACACAACACTAAGCCAAATCATTTATATAACAAACAATATTTAGTGACAATTTCATGATAATAACTATTAAATAAACTAATAATATTGAAATATTGATCAGAATAAATAATATTAATATTTAACTCCTATTATATAACATAATATTCATTCAGTATATTGAGAAACTAAATTTAGATATTTGTATTATTTATTTAATTGTAAATAAAAATTATATTGATATTACTGAAATATAATATTAATATATTCAATCAATTTGATAGAATTAATAATTTTTTTGCACTTTAAAATATTAAAATAATATTATCAGTTTTGTTAATAATAGAGTATAAAAATATGAAACAGTTAATATAAGGCTTTCAATATCAATTTAATTAATTTGTCTGAGATATGAAATCAAATATTTCAAATATAGAAATTTATTATTTTAACCAATAATTAAGACTAGATAAAATTAAAATATATTTTAAAATCCGAAAATTTTTTTTGTTAAATATTAGTATCTATAATCAATTGTGAAATCGATATAATAATTAGACACCATGTTATTCTTATGAACTACGATATCATTTTTTCATTATTGAAATTATTATTTAGTTAAAAAATTCACGTTGTTCCATAAACTTATATCATTATATAATTAAAAATTTCATAGACTATAATAGTAAAAAACTGCTTCTCAAAGCAATAACTAGAATAAAAGGGTTATCGCTAAATATAATATCAATTTGTTGATTTATAAATTATAATTTTGAAAAATTTTCAATTTTCAAATTACTAATCAAAATAAATTCTCAATTATAACCATACAAAAATTAAAAAAAAATTTGAATTATAATCCCATAAAAATTAAAGTACTAAAATTCATTCAGGGAAACAATAAATTCCAAATTTTCATAAAAATTCAATGATTTATCCAACTTTCCAATCCTTTATCATAGATATTTTTCATTTATAGAAATTATTTAGCACCATAATAATTAATATATATTTATAATATTTATAACTAGACCAAAAAATTTACATATTAAACAGAAACATAAATAATATTTTTTGATCTGGAAATCATAAAGAATATAAGAAATTATCATATAAAATCAAATAATGAAAGATAATATACCTACCAAAGAACTTAATAAAGGCTCTGGAAAGAATACTTTCAAAGTGATTTATATCTTATAACTTTAAAAAATCTATATACTAATTCTATTGATTTTAGTTTCAAAGTTACAAAGAGTTAATAAAAGGGTTAAAATTTGATGTAGTACATAATATTGATAGAAAGCCCAACGACATCGAAGTAATATTTAATCCCCAAATCATTCAATATTCAATACTAATTATAAAATTTTAGAAATCGGGTTCTCACTTTCGCGATCAGTTGGAGGAGTGGATAATATCCAATCAAACCACTAAATTTACTGATTTTTATGAAAAAGTCGATAATATTACAAAATCATTGCCACAACTAATCTTTCACAAGGATGAAATTGTGAATTCTTTATTGGAAAATGTAGATATTGAATTTGAAATTAGCTTAGAACCTTTCCTAAGGTAGTTTGATCGAAGCATATATTAAGAATATTGATTGCTGATTTGTTAAAATAGTTTAATTCCATGTTTGGCTCGAGATCTCAGAGATGAATTATATCCTTATTTCAGTCAGATTGTCAATAAATTATTACCTTTATTAAGTAATCAACAAAATCATAAAATTATAGAGGTAAATTTAATTTAATTCAATTCAATTGATAATTTTATTAATTTTTGGGTTAATCATTTAAATTTAGTGGACATTTTACAGTTTATCATATTTAATTAAATATTTGAGCTCTATACTATCTCAAAATTTGATTAATACATTCCAGTAATTATTTATATTAATCATAAACAGAGGTTATTTATTAACAATTGAATTAGACTGGTTACTCCACTCCTAGATTTATCAGGAACTCAGCAATTTTTACAGGAATTCTGCTCCCAAAGTATAGGTTTCCTCATTAGAAAGGCCAAAGCTTCCCAATTGGAAAAGATTCTTTCGTATATTTTGAAATATTACCATAAGAGAGTTACTGAGGATCAGTTCCACGATTATGAAGGTTTGACCAATGGCTTGGCCATTTTGTTGTTAGAATCTGTCAAGGTATAATATATTTTATATAATACTTAATTGTTGATATTAATATGCTTGATTTTAGAATTTGGATCATCGTCTCCATTCATCAGGTTTTCCTAACATTTTCAACTTGTTAATTAAAATCTGTTTGAAATTGGAGCATATTCCTGATCATTTTACATCCAGTAAATTTCTATCATGCATAATTTTTTTCAAGATATATTAATAATATTTTTATAGCAAATGACCTAGTCATGTTCCCTCTCTTAGCTCAGTTTCTCAAAAAACTCGCATACTATGTCCATACTCAAGAAAATGCCAAACCCGTTTGGGAATTATTACACGTTCAGCTAGCTTCACACTTCGAGTCCAAAGATTTGAATGGGTTGACATGGGTTTTCGGTCTTTGCAACCAATTTTTATCTCATCGCCAAGGTTTTTTATTGGGAGATGTTTCAACTCATTATAAATGCGTACAAGCTATTACTAAAGGATTGTTCCAACCTAAAGCTGATCCCAAATTATCACCAGCCCTTCAACTTGAACTTTTCTCATATTTGATTCAAATCATGAGCAAATCCGATCCTTCCAGCTTATATACCAAAGGTCGCAGCATCCTTGACATCATTATTCACACAGAAAATGCCAACACCATCATCACATACTTCAGAACTTTAACTTATATCAAATTTTCTCCATTGAGAACGCTCGGTCTCAACAGTTTAATGAAATTTATGAGTTCCAACTGGCAATCTGCTCCTATTGAATTCACTTTACTCATCCACCACTTGATTTCGTCCGACTTAATTCGTGGTAACAGCAAGAGCCAAGTAGTTTCCTACTTAGACGAGTTTGGTAGAATACAATTTTTCACCCAACAACCAATCGACTATTTCAGAGAATTGTTGACTGAATTTAAAAATTCCAAACAATTTTCAACAGCTATCAAAGCTGCTTACGATTTTCAAGGTAGTAATTTGATGGTTGAAGATAATGACAACTTGCAATTATCTAGCTTAATTGGCATCTACTCTTCCATCTTAACTTCACTACCCCATATTGTAATCAAAGACTTGGAAGAATTTTTGGACCTTTTAATTGATAACTTTAATTGCTTAAAGACTTATTTGGCATCAGAGAGTGAATTAAATCAGTACGAATTTACTATTGCTCAGTTCTTGTTGGGTCAAATTATTCAAATTTATGCCAAACTTTACATGAGAATGTCCAAGGAGTCTGTGAATATGGATTCTTTAGTCTATTTTTATAGGGATATTGTTGACAATGTATTGCCAAAATATCACCAAAGTCAACAAATTGTCGCTGGACTTATCGAATTAATTCAATTGATGAAATATATGACCAGTGTTACCCAATCTAAGCAAGTTGAAAAGGTGATAACATATGATGAATTGCACGCAATTTACAAAGCTACCGAAAATAATTTGTATCACTTTGACCAAACACTCAGATTCAATACTTTCCTCCTGTACTCTCAATACCCTGTGGGTGAAGAAGAATTGAGACGTTTGAATAATGAAAATCCCTTCGAATTGGCCTATTCGATGGAGTCTACCGCTTACGATCTTCCAAACTATCAAAGTCGTCTTAACACTTTGAAGCGAGTTGTCCAATTGCAATTGAATGGCGTTGTTCCTACCGAATTCCATCACTTTGCACTGAAATTGTGTGTATCTCACTTCACCATCAATTTCCAACCGCTTTGGAACGAATCTACTAAGTTTATCACCCAATTAATTCAAGGACCTTCCGGTTCCGAATTACTTACATGGATCATCAATTTGTTGAAATCTGTCGAAGATGGCAACTTGAAACAGCAATATATCAAGTATAAGAGTGTTGTCGATTTGATGCAACCTACCCCAATTGAAAATCTTTTCAACAGTCCAGCTCAAAACTTTTTATTCAACTTTTTGAGTTCTCTTACAACTTCTGACAATGCCAATGTAGTCAAACAAATTGAAAACGCCAATGAAATCGTATTCCAAGCCAACAAGTTCCGTACTGACGATTTCGATTCTTGGTCGGTTTTTACCTGTTTACTCAATAGCATTATCAAATTGCCCTCTGAAGCTATTGGTAAGGAGAGTGTTTCCGAGTTGTTCAATGCATTCTTGACATTTTACCACAAGTTCCATGACCTAGAATTGGAGAGAGATGAAAATATGGTGCTGAAAGTGAAAGAATCATCCAAATCGAATCAAGACGATAACGATAATGAAGATGACGATGACGAAGAAATTCTAGAGGAAGAAGCTCCCAGCTCCGAAACCGACGAAACTCGCTCTAGACCTATGTGGAAACACATGTACCAGTTTTTGGACTTAAATGCCAAGTTACCATCGCCCAAAAGTTTGAGTAATTTTGGCCAAATCTTGGATATTTATCAAACTTTGTTATTGCACACCGATCTCCAAATCCAACAGAAAGTTGTTGCGTGCTTCAAGCCTTTGAGCTACAATTATTTGAATCCCTATTTCGATCAGCTGAAAGATCTTTTGGATGATTCGAAAACCAGAGATGTGATGATTAACTTTAGTTTGGCTCCCGATGCTAACACTATCGAACACAGTCATCGTGCCAAACTGCTCCCTTTCATCACCAGAATCCTTTACGGTCATTGATTAGTAAGAAGACTAAGAAGGGATCCCAATCGCATCCTCAAGCTAAACGCGCCGCCATTCTATCGTACATGTCTGGTATGGATTATAAGGAATTGGCTAGTTTGTTCGATTTGTATACCACCCAATATACTTTCTTATTGAAGGATCCCAAAAATAATGCTGATCAAATGAATTACGAATTTGAATTTGATGACAAATTAATGGAAGATATGAAATCTGTGCCAATTTACAGACATTTTACATTCCTTAACCTCCTTCCAGATTTGTTGACACAACTTGGTGGTTTGACATTACCTTATTATCATCAATACTAGTCCCTCTTTTCTACCTCATCCACTACGCATCCAACCACTTCCAATATTTAACCAACATCCAACAGCATTCTCAAGCTCAACAATACAAAAAGATCCGTAATTTGGGCTATAAACGTCTTGTTAAAATCTTCCAATTGCGCGCCAATTTTGACTTTGCACCTTATATCCCCCAAGGTATTTTCGGCATTATCGACTCCAAATTGGAAAGCTTCTCACAAGAGAATTCCCAATCACCCTCAGCACTCATGGATCTGTTCATGATTTGGGCCCAAAGGGTTGAATTCGCTCCATTCTTGTGGACTTATCGATCCGAATTAATTCCCAGTATGATTAACATTCTATCAGCGAAATCTGTCCAACCCAGTGTAATTCATTTCGTTTTCGACTGGCTCGAACAGTTAATTTTATTGAAATTTAACGAACCCTCAGAAGATTTCAATGTTCAGAAACGTATCAAACACTCTGACTACTTCCAACTCATCAAAATATCGGAACTCGAGGGTAACTTGGCCGTCGAGTACGGTATTTTGCCCAATGTCGCAACCCTTCTAAATAATTTGCATCATGTTATGGCTAACCGTTGGGATTTGCTCATTCTTAACAAGTATAAATTGTTCCAAAAGTGTGTTCAAATTTTATCAGTATTCGCTCCCAAAGTCGAAGATAAGGATTTGAGTTACAAATTGTTAGATTTGTTGATTCCATGTCTCGAGAAAGGTGAAGGTATTGTTCCTTACGAAACTAAAGCTCAGCTCTTGTCAATTATTTTGGAGAATTTGAGAAAATTGGAATTGAGTTGGCAACAGTTAGAGCCTTTTTATTATCAGCTCACAAAGCATTACTTCGGGTTAGACCATCGCGTATGTCGCACCATCTTAACGGACATTATGTGCTACTTCGCCACTGTCAA
>JNEM01006201.1:0-10568 GCA_000697335.1 Conidiobolus incongruus B7586 | reverse complement strand
AAACATATATATATATATATATATATATATATATATATAATTTATAAAAATTAATTAAAAACAAAATGAGTTTTAATATAAATATGAATATGACAATGGATAGTGTTATAAATGACTTACTAAAATTTCAAAATAAATTATTTAATAATGTTAAAAAAGGTATTATTTTAAAATATTCAACTTTAACTAAATCTAATATCAATTAGGTGAAGCTCACGAACTTCGCAACGAATTAAATAGTCAGTACGCTTGGGAACGTAAAGAAGGTGTTAAAAGAGTTATTGCTAATATGACTATTGGTAAAGATGTTAGTAGTTTATTTCCCCACGTAGTGAAAAATATGCAAACTGAAGATATTGAAATGAAAAAGTTGATTTATCTTTATTTAATTAATTATGCTAAATCTCAGCCAGAATTAGTTATTTTAGCTGTTAATACATTTGTTAAAGTATTATTTGATTTGTTTGATGAATGAACTGAATTTAAATCAGTGGGTTTTTTAGGATACTGAAGATAATAATCCTCTTATTCGAGCTCTCGCTATTAGAACTATGGGATGTATTAGAGTTGATAAGATCACGGATTACTTATGCGACCCTTTGCGTAAAGCTTTAAAGGATGACGACCCTTATGTTCGTAAGACTGCTGCCATCGCTGTTGCTAAATTATTTGATATTAATCCTGAGCTCTGTATTGAAAATGGGTTTATTTTGGCTTTATTGGAATTATTAAGTGATAGTAACCCAGTGGTAAATTTATTATTTTTGATTTATTTATAATTTTATTCACAAACTTTAGGTAGTATCTAATGCTGTTGCTGCTCTTATGGAGATTAATGAATTATCTCCTAATAATAAGGCATTAGTTATCACTTTCCCTATTATGACTAAATTATTGAGAGCAATGAACGAATGTACTGAGTAAGTACATTTTATTCACATTGATTAATAAACTATTTAACATCGAATAGATGGGGACAAATCCAGATTATGGAATGTTTATCCGAATACGAAGCACAAGAACCTCGTGAAGCTGAAGGCATCTGTGAAAGAATTTTACCTAGGTTATCACATGCCAATGCTAGTGTTGTATTAATGGCTATTAGAGTAAGTTAAATCCATGAATTATCAATGATCATCTCATTCATTTATTATTGATTTCCAGTTATTATTCATTAACTTACCAATGATCCAAAACGAAGAATTGAGAACTAAAGTATTTAACAAAATCCCTCCTGCCTTGAGTAAATTTAACATTTTTCTCATTATCATTACAAATCATTTATTTTATTATTTTAGTTACTTTATTATCAGAATCACCTGAAGTTCAATATGTATTATTGAAAAATTTACAATTAATCTTACAAAAGTATCCCGATTTGTTAAATCGAGATATCAGAATGTTCTTCTGTAAATATAACGATCCTTTATATGTCAAATTGGAGAAATTGGATGTTATCATCAGATTGACCAATGAACACAATTGTGACCAAGTTTTATTGGAATTGAAAGAGTATGATCCATTATATATATATATATATATTTAATTTATATTGGATATTGACTATTTAATTTAGATACTCTAATGAAGTTGATATTGATTTTGTCAAAAAATCAATTCGTTGCATTGGTCAGCTGGCATTACAAGTTCCTGATGTCACCCCCAAAGCTGTCCAAGCATTGGTTGAACTCATCCAAAATAAAGTAGATTTCGTTGTCCAAGAAGTTGTCGTTGTTATGAAGGTAATAATTCTCCAATTTATAATACATTCTTGGCATATTAATATATAAATTTAGGACATCTTCCGTCAATACCCTAACCAACACGAAGGAGTGATCCCAATCCTTTGCGATCATTTGGAAGCAATTAACAGTCCAGAAGCCAAGGTATCACTCATTTGGATCTTGGGTGAATATAGCGCCAAAATCAACAACTCTGTTGATATCATGGCCTCCTTTTTAGAGAACTTCACGGAGGAGCCTACCAACGTTCAATTAATGCTACTCACCTCCACTGTAAAATTATTCTTAACGAAGCCATCCGAAGCTCAAGATCTCGTCCTCAAAAATCTCAAAATTGCTACCGAAGGTGAGAACCCTGATGTCAGGGACAGAGCTTACATTTACTGGAGATTATTATCTACTGATTCACAAGCTACTCAGGTATTTTTTTCACTATGCAGCTTCACTCTAATTACTATTTAACTGACTATATTTTTAGAAAATTGTATTATCCCAAAAGCCCATCCTCGCATCCAATTTACCTAAACTTGACAACCATGTTATTGATCGTTTGATGAAGGAGTTATCATCCCTTGCATCCGTATATCACAAGCTACCAGAAACCTTCATCCAATCAGATCGTCCCGAAGTTGACACCGTTATGTCACTTACAGATCATCAAACCTCTGGCGATTACCAAGCTTCCACGTCGGAATCTACTTCAATTCCACCATCAGCCCAACAGACTTTAGCCAAGCAAGAGCCTGAAGAATTGCTCATCGCCTTCTAATCCTTTTACATACCTTAAAACATTGAATAAATTATTAGCACTATTTTCAAACAGTGGATTATTTTTCACATATTTTATACCGTATTCATACATAATATACATTTTTAATCCAATAAAATAGGGCAATTTATTACAGATATTATTTTTACATGTGATTTGATATGTAATTTCTCAATCATAATTGTTTATTAGAATTAGTTATTATATGAGAAAAATTAAAACAAAAAATATTATTAATTTAACAATTATATATTATTATTAAATTTTTTTAGTAATATATTATTTTTGAATTATTCAATTATATACATTTAAAATTATTTTTATTTGATGATGTTAAACTTAATTTTATATAACTTAAATTTCTTTTTTAAAATAAAAATAAAATTAATATAAAACTTTCAAACTTTAGAATTATATATATATATATATATATATATATATTTATTCAAATTGAAATAATATAATATTTTTTTTAATTTCTGTAGTTAAATTTAATTTGAAAAATAATAAAAAGAAAAACAAATAAAGAAATATTTAAAGATTTATCTTAATTATTATAATAATTTTGAGTAGAATATAATTAAAATTTATTTATTAAATTAGGACTTGAATTTAATTGCAATCTTAGTTGGAGACTTATAAACCAAGCTATACAATTACTAAATAATTTTATAAGAATATTGAATCAAATCAAAATTAATATCAAAGATCAATATATTAATCATAGCTAATAAATATATATTCTACTCAAATTTAATTTTTAAATTAAATTTTTTAATATTTAATATAAAATTATTTAAAAATTAAAATTAAATTGATATTCAATTAACTTTATTACATATAAATTCACTATATTTAATTTTAATACTAATTCTATAATTAATAATTAAATATAAAAATTTTTATTCTATCTTTACAGAGTATATTATATATATTAGAAATATAATTTAAAATTATTGATTTAATATTCTTATTATTTGTATAATAATAAAATTGAATTCTATTAGAAGAATCTATTTTAATTTTTAGAGATAATATGGAAATGAGAAAATATTAAATTTTTATTTTAACTTTATTATTTTAAAAATTACAAATATATATATATATATATATATATATATATATAATGCAATATTAAATATAATTTGATAAATGTCCAAAGTAAATTTTTTATTTCATATTTTCAGTATATATAAAATTTAATATTATTATAATTAATAACTTAATAAAGGAATTTAAATAATTTAATAGTTAAAATTTTCTCCAAAAATATAAATTGCGCATTGTACTATATGATAATAAAAAAAATCTTGAAGTCATAATAATATTCAATGTTATATATATTAAATATAATACTATATTTATTATTAGATAATTAAACTGATTCAATATGAGTTGGGCATTATTTGTTTTATTTTTGTTTAAAATAATTTTGAACCTCTTTTTTAATTAAATTTAACTTTAGACTGTTTTCCTCAATTTATCAATTAATAAATATATCTATTTGACCTTTATATATTCATTCAATAATATCAATACATTGATCAAAATAATAATAGGTGATTTCTTAATATTAAAGAAAACTATTCTCAATTTCAATAATATTAATTTGAATAAACAATATTCAACCATAAATATTGTTGAATTAATTAAGGAGATCAAAAGAGTGTAGAATTACTAGGAGTTTCAATTGAATTAACATTGACTGATGTAATCAATTAAAGTTGGGCGCCAAATTTGACATGAGTTCTCCATTTAATGGAAAAATTGGAGGGTTAAAATGTAAATATTGGTAATCCTAAAGTGTTAATTTTTCAAACCTTTTTACCCATGTAATTGTAATGAATTACAAGTTTTTGGTAAATTAATTTAACTATTTGGTATTATTTTCGTTTTATTATATCAATACAAATATACTAAATTTTATAATGTTTATATGGCACAATAACAATAAAATATGAAATATGATTTTTGAAATGATAATAATGAAGTGGATTTCATTTATGAATAATTTACAATAATACATTAATTTGAGTAAAATGGATTCTCCGTGCGAGGAAGACCCATTTAATCCAAATGATTGAGGGTGAAGACTCGGAAATTACCAAATATTTTAAATTACACTACAATACTAGAAAATGTTTAGCTAGTCTAATGGGATGTTTTGCGAGCACGTCGGTCTAACATTCTTCTCTTGGGAGGAGGAGGTGGGGAGCTCTCAGTCTTGGGTACCGCTTCAAGTGGGATTTTGAGAGGTAAATTTTTCCCATCCAATTTAAATACCACTTTGCGTGTTTCGAGGTTATTAGGGCATTCTGAGGAACAAAACCAGTAACCCGAATTGTGGTCATCAAGATCGTTACAATTGAGTGCCAAGATTTCTTGGGGACAGCAGCGCATATGGTACGCTTGGGGACATGAAGAGCATTTGAGTAATGGATCGTTTTCCGAATCGAGTTCAGGTTCTTGACAAACAATACAAAACTCTTGGAATACTGGGTTTAATCGATGGTGGATCGTCTCAGTGAGAAAATTCGAGAGATCCAAGCGGGGCTGACGGCGGGTCATACCATAACCCTTGTAGTCGCAGCCATGCTTGTTACAGAGTGTGCGCTTGCCCCATGGACCAGGTCGCCAACTCACTGTCTCCGTCGTACCACAGTAACGACACCAGTCAACTCCAGTTTGAGTGAGTTGGCAAAATAGAGAGTTAGCAGGATTGGATGGTTTAACTTTATGAAGTGGAACATTATATTCACAAAGGTGACTGGGTGAGTCGAGAGACTCGTCAACACAGCTCATAGCAAGTGAAGGAGGGGTGGAAGGGGGTAGACTGGGAGAATGAGGAGGGGAAGTTTCAACCGAGCACAATTTGGGAGTCTGGATGACGGACTCAGTGCAAGGAGAAGGAGGGTCAGTAGCTAGGGGATCGAGAGGTAATGGAAATGGAGGTGTCCAATGAGAGGAGTCATCGAAAGGATCGGAAAAGAATGGATCTTCCCAATACTTGCAGGATGACTCGACCTGGGACGGAAGCTCAAGGGGAGGATTGACTTCAGGAAGACCACCATGCTCATAATCAGAAGCGAGAGGACGCTTCGATCTTAGCGGATGGGAGGGGGAGGGTAGAAGAAAGGAAGGGGATGAAAGCATATTCGAGAGGTCAGCAGAGTTCCAACTGGAAAGATTCCAATTATCTCTGATGAGGTGGGTGGAAACAGAATACGAGGTGAGTTCAGACTCGTCTCCCATGAAATTTATAGGGCCTTGCATTTGGTATATACAAATGAATCAACTTGAAAAATCTATACAAACAATAATGATAAGCGCCTGTCTCTAATGTTGGAGATGATAAGGTTGAGCTTTATTTATTTTTGAGCATATATGCAAAAATTGATATTTATGATAGGTTAGATATGTTTGACATATCTAACAATTGAATGTTGAATGAATCTAAGTCACTGCATCCTAACAGCTTACGCCTTATCAAAAGTTAGAAGACCTACCTAGTATGAAAATAGCCTTGAATGTTTGAAACAAAAGACAAGGAATGGTAGCTATATCTAAGGTAGACAAACTGCGATGTAGAAAACAAGTATAAACAACCGCACTTGAACAGCAAAATGAAGCTAAATGTGTGAAATTGGGTTGGACACCCCTTTTATACAAATGAATCCCAAAAGGAAAATTGGGCCAATCAGATGATTGCGATTGATACCATCACCACTTGAAATTCTCCAACTGATAATTTAAACATAGCACTGATAGGAAGGAATAAATTACCCCTACCCCTCAAAGAAGTGCCCCTAACTCATCGGCATTTGAAATGTCATAACTTGATGCCTCCCTTCTCCTCTGGCTTTATTCTCCAGAGCATATAGTGGCAATACCAGCATAACTGTTAGCTGTTCACACAGGTGGAGGAATTAATTAAATTCTCAATACCTAAATTACATGAAAAAAATCGAAACTTGTCCACATCCCATCGAATAGGCTAATCCTCCAATCAGAAGCTTACACCAGCCAATTAAAACCATGCATTTTATCACCTTCATTTACACAAAGTGATATTGATTTTTCAGCTACTTGAATTTGTACACTCAAGTCCTAATTTGATTGTTAGATCTTTGATAGGCAAAAGTTGACATCACCAATAAAATCCATTGCTAATCTCCCTTACTATGTTGGCTTTGGATTCTGACTTAACTCAGCTGAATTAAGCCCATTCCTATTCTACACAGCTGAATCACTTAAACCTCTACATTCAAAGTTATATATCTCTCATCTTGAAAACAGAGACTTCAAATTATCTAAAAGTTATAAATTTTCAACAATGACCGAATTGATTAAGTTAAAAATACTAAAAACCCAACTAATCAAACTTTTATGCATTTACTAACAAGATGATCCAAACCAAGCTAGGCCAAGCCAATCCAATTTTATCGCATTCTAATACTATATCAACCTAAGTAATTATCATGTTGATAATCCCGTTTAACTAGTATATATACATATATATATATATATATATATATCAGTAGTTCAGCTATTTTAAATTATAAAGTTTGAAAACTAAACAAACTATATTATTCCAAGTTGACTATGGGCAATCGATTCAACTATAAAATTATAGATGATTAAAGGATGTGAAACGAGACTGGTCTCTAACATATTACTATCACATCACATTGAGTAAATTGAGTAAAATTTTAGTTCAACTTGAACTTGAGAGGATTTGTTTCAAATAACCCAAAACTATGAGTTGATATTAGTCTCTCTACCTTACCGGAAATTATCGGAGTCATATGAAAGTGAATTCTATATATTTAAACTTTTTTTTAAATTAAATGATTTTTTTATTTAATAAACATAAAGATTTATTATCCTGTATTCGATTGAATTATTTCATTTTAGTATATATATATATATATATATATATATATATTTACTTAATAGTAATATTCAATATTTAGTGATATCTGTAACTTAAAGACTATCGCATTTACCCTCTAATTCTCAAACTTAATTTAAAAAGCGTGAAAGTAATGTAACAGTAATCCTGCTTAAAAATTGGCTAGAGCCATCGCAGATTAAATTGATTTAATGCAAAATTAAAAGTTTAAATTTTTGATATTAAACTACTTCAGAATATATATATATATATATTAATATTATTTCATATTGTTTAAATATATTTTAGAAAGATCTTAATATTTTATTAATATTACATTGTACTTATATATTTCTTTATTTATATTATTTTTTTAATAAAAATGAATTAATAATTAACTTGAATATTCCTTTTTTTTAATAATTTGTAAATTTCAAAATATTAAAAAAATGTTGTTTTTTTAAATTTAACAAATTATAAAACGATTTATTATTAAATTATACATTTCATTATCATAAAATCTATTTGAATAGTATTTATATTGAATGTAAATTAGATTGTTATTCATTTTACTAGTATATAGTTCTCAATTCCTAAATATTTTCTTACATAATATTGATAAACTAGTTATTATTTTATCAACATATACTTTTAGTATGTTAATAACGTGAAAGTTTTTATTTTGATCTTTATAATTTCTTTATTACCGAATATAATTTAAGAAATTATAATTATTCAACTATTAATTCAATTTGGCACACTTTGGCAATATTAAAAAATATTTAATATATATAAATAAAAATAGTTTGATTTTCATATTATAATAGATATTTATCAAATAATTTTTTATTATTAATAGATTATATTCAAACTTTTATTGTCAAATAGCTCTGATAATTTATTTCAACTTTTAAATCAAATCCAATAAAATATATATCAATTATTTATTCTTTAGAAAACAAATAATAAACATCTGATAATGAATTTGTCCAATTTTAGAATTCTTATTTAAAGTCACAGGAAAATCAAAGTTAAACACCAAAAAATTACCATAAATAGATATAAATTACCGCAATTTGAATTTTTATCTGAACTATTAATTCTTTTTAGATAATTCAAGGAGGGAGATATTATAAGATTTAACCCAACAATTAATTGAAAAATCCATTTTATTATAATTTATTACCTTATATTGCTTAGCTGGATTGATAAAAAATTAATATAATACATAAGAATATAAATAAAAATAGCGATTTGGGTTAAATACACGTAGTTTGGATAGTATTTAGTTCATTATAACTACTTTTTATTTGCTCAAGCTTGATAAGGGATTGGAATTGATAGGTGAGTTCGTTTTGAACTGAGTTAAATATTTTGATAAATTGTATTAGGGACAATATTGTTAATTTTATTGATTTATTCCAAATATTATTATTGTCGAATTAATTGTTAAGGATATGTTTAACAGCACTAAAGCTAAACTAAGTAATTTAATTCATCCTTTGTTTATCAGCTAAAATTTAATCTATTTTATCTATCCAATTCACTCTCTCTAATCCATTCCCACAATTTCAAAGAGGATTTTGTAATTAATGCAATCCTCATATTATATGGTTATATTAGCCAATCAAATAAGGAAACGTATATTCGATGTGATTAAATGATTTCACTTTCTAATTATATATTTTATTGGTGTTAAAAATCACGTTGTTATTAATACAAAATCACTCCATTGATCATTACAATTTTTTATATCAGTCAGTTTGAATAAACATCATCCTATATAAAGATCAATATCATGTTATTTCTTCATATTTTCATCAATTATCTACATACGACAAAGTTTGAAATTGAATCAAATTGCTTTATTCAAAACCTTAATTAAATATTTCTAAATTGAGTAACTTTTGCCACCTCTAAATTATTTGATCAAAATCTGTACTTGGCTATTAATTTGACTTTCTTCCCCAGCTATTGATAAAATCATTGATCGCGAAAGTTATTGCTTACTCTAAAGTAAGAAGTGGATGAAATAAGATTAGAGAATTCTCCAACTTCAAATTTTATCAGCTGTGCAATTGACATAATCTTATATAACATATTGTATCAAATCATTATAATTTTAAAAACAGCTTGTCAAACGTTGAAAGTTCTCAAGTTATGATAATACTCTTTGAACTAATGATGCATCAAGGCAAATTTAATAATTAAAAAAATAAGAATTAAATCAGTCTAATGCAAACTAATTTGGATAACTCTGTTTTTTTCTAGATGATCCATACATAAATACATGCTCCTGCATCTAATCTAAATACCTTTACATTTACCAAATTCAATTAGTTTTTAGGAATTTTCGAAATTAAACAATATTAGAGCCAAGATTTTACTCAATTTAACCTTATTATTAAATAATTGATCAGAATTGTCGATTGTTTTAATGAATTATTAATTTACTCATCATATATTATCATTATTAATATTATTTATTTATATATTTTTCTGTTCTTATTTGAGATCAAGGATTAAACTCTATTAATAATATATTATTATATGAAGATTACATCTATATTTTTTGATTCATTATTGCTATGAATATAGAATTTAGCACTTTTCAAAGATTATAACTTAAATATTTAAAAATGAAAGTTATAATATATTATAGTTTTTATATTATTTATTAATATTAAATTCATTCACTTACCCACCTAAATTAATAGCTTTTTATAAATATATAATATTGCACTAATCCTGACTTAATGATTTTATTAATATTACTCTATATTCTAAATAATGGGAATTTTTTATAATTAAAAATAAATAAACATTTTGATATATAATAAATAGATATGATAATATAATATAAATTTAATAGTTTCTTTTATTATTAATAACTCTTTGCTATAGTTTTAACAAACTTTTAAAATTTAACAAATAATTCTTTTTATTAAAGACTAAAATTTAATATTTTATTAATTAATTAAATTTTTTTATAAATGTTTTTTTTGATAAGAAAATATTTTAATTTCTTAAAGCAATTATAATCATATAAACTATAATCTAAAAAATATATTAAATATAGTATTTTTTTCTAGTTATTATTAATTAGAAAATTTTTTATAACTTTAAGTATTTATTTTATCATTATTATACAAAATAATAGATTTTC
>JNEM01006200.1:0-12133 GCA_000697335.1 Conidiobolus incongruus B7586 | reverse complement strand
TAGAGGTCTAAAATAAAATCTTTTTCATAATTTCCACAATGAAGAAATCGGATTGGATTTTGCCTTATTCAAATCTCATTCTAAAAACACTACGTTTTATTTTAAAATCTCAGTAATTTGATATAAATATTTTCAATATATGAAAGAAAATATCTTTATTGATGAATTGTGTATTTATCGCAAACAATGAATTTATTACCATTTGTCCAGTGTGTTATGCTATCCCTAATAGCGTTTATTGTAGTTGACGAAATTTTGATGTTTATGATGTTGGGAATGATCATTGAGGATATTTGGAGTTGGCTGCTGCATTGGCTATGCTTATTCGGAGCTGCCGGCGAAATTATCTCGTTTTTAATCCCTCAAATGTCGCCAGTGCGCGAAGAAGATCTTTGGAAGTATTACCTGGTAGCTTGTATCATTTGGATGATTTATATTAATAGTTTTATTTTGATGTTAATAAGACAGACTTCTGTATTTTCTAGTAAAAAAAGTATGATTAGGATCGTATCTAGTTATAATGGAATGGTACTACTCGGTCAAATATTCTTTTCAGTTTATTTTGTTTGGGATGCTTTTTTAAATGTTGAGACTCACCAATTTCACGTTAAATTATCAGAACAATTAATTGCCACCTATAGTATAATATTCGAATTATCTATCAATTTTTATGTAATCTACAAAATCCATCAAAAAATTCAACAAGTTGAAGGTAATAGATTGAAAGGCAAGAAAAATCTAATTAAATTACTAGTTACACTAGCATTTTTCAGTACATTAGATATCTTTTTGTTGGTTATAGAATTCTATGGACTTGTAGAATATTGCTATATCATTAAACCCTACATATTTGCCTTCAAATCTAGAGTTGAATACTTATGTCTTGGGGCTATTCGAAAGCATTTTATGGATGAGAATAGAGAAATTACAAGATTTCAAATTTGATTATAGTTACTATTACTATGATTAATAAATTTAAAAAATAAACCTTTTTTCTATATTTTTCAATTTATCAAATCTGAAACCCAATATTGAATATTAAATCTATTTAAATGGTTCAAATAATGATAAATAGCGAAAACGAACCTAAATTTAAAGGAACTAATCAAACCAATTAAAATTCACCAAATATAAACAATTATATCAACTAAAATTAAATTTTAATAGAATGAGACTTTTGTTTTTTATTTATAAAAAATTGAATATATAAATAATCATAATAAAAATGGAAACTGAAGAATTTAAAAGTATCAAAGATATTAAAAAATTATTCGAAAATAATCCTAATAACAATCATACTAATGGTAATAGTAATAATAATGAAGAGAATCAATTAAGTGTTAAGGATCTTAAAAGTCGATTTGAATCCAAATCACCTACTATAGCCACTACAACTGTTAATAATACTAATACTAATACTGCTAAACCAAATTCACCACCTCCAATACCTTCTAAGCCCAAAACCAAGTCGAAACCGCCCCCGATACCAACTAACAAGCCAGATTTGACATCTTTAAAATCGAAATTGAAATCTCCACAACCTTCAATAAGAAAGAGTAGTAACAGTCCAATCAATGAAGAAAAATCATTGAAGGCAGACATAGAAAAGAATAACTCTTCACAACTTTCAATGAAGAAGTGTAACAGTCCTGTAAATGACGAAACATTACACAAATCAGAATACGAGGCACCAACCAAAGCAGTGATCAATAACAATCCAAACTTAAAACAATCTTTAAGTCCTAAACCCATTCAGAGGTCAGTTACTTTGAACGAGACTAAAAGACAGATTCAATCACCTCTACACGAGGTAAAACCCATTTTCTAAATTCAAAAAATTCAAGGTATTTATTTTTTGTTAGAAATTAAAAATAAATGACGAACCTCCAAGACTACCAGAACGCAGGAATGATTCTATGACGGTAGAAGAGCCGGAGCAATTGGATCACTTGTTCACAGATTTGAAAGGTAAAACTTAATGACAAATGACCCTGAATTTAAAAACTTAACCATTGTTGAAGATCCCTTTTCCAGAAGTTCATCTAGCTCTAATTCTCATCATGATCCTCCAAGGTTGCCGCCCAGAAGATCGACTTTGCCAGCGCAACCTACTATACTTACACCTTTGCAATCACCTCAGCCCAAATTAATAGATATATGGTACGATAAAATTCCTACGAATAATAAGATGAGATATCAAAAACTATTTCAAGAGTTGGATACCGAATTAGAAGGATTTATTTGGGGTAAAATATATAAATTTTATATGATATGATATAGTATATTCAATGATTTTTAGGTCCCGAAGCACGTAATATAATGATAAGAAGTCGATTAGATTGTGATACATTGGGCAATATTTGGTAAGTATTATTGATTGCATTTATTAAATATAATATTAATTTGACTGTAGGGATTTGGTAGATATGAACAAAGATGGACAATTGGATCAAAAAGAATTTTGTATTATGCTATATTTAATCGATCGTCGATTGCAAGGTTATGAAATTCCTCAAAATTTATAATTTATTTATTTAATAATAAAATTTATTTAATTTGGATGATTTTATTAAATTATATGATGAGGATTAAATATCTATAATTGGAAAATCTAATCTTTTAAATTATTTTTCTTTAGAAGTAATATTATGATTATTAATGGAAGTTTTGATGATAGAAGCTTGAAAAGCACTCTATTGTAATTTTCATAATTTCAACTAATATCATGGTAGTATATCCCGAAGAATTTAATTCAAAACTCATTTTAATGGCTAATTTGTCACCATCTAAACTTTTTTAATAAGTGGTAATTCATATGGGATCTATACCTATGATAATTTACCTTGTGTGGAATCGGGTTAAGGCTTATGATTCAGTTTACCTAAATCGCTCAAGACTAAAGGAATGGTTTCGTCTTTTATTTGAATATTTCGTAATCAAAATTTCTTGCCGAGATGACTATGGGACGATAATCTCCTGGTAATGAGAATTCGCGTTGATTGCGACTCATATTAGATAGGTCTAATCCATCTTGAGCCATTTTTTTCAACATAAACTTCACACAGACCAGATACTCTAGGGTATTGTACTTGATGGCCTAGTAATAGCAATACCACATCTTTTAAAGTCTATGAACTGAGTTGAGATTCTTCAGTAATCAAGATAGGATCTTTTAATGGATCAGTTTGAACTAAGTCTCTGATAACAGGATTGATGCCAAATTTTTCAACTCTCAAATCAACCATATGATTCCAAATATATCTTTGATAGGAGTGAAGATATATCGATCTTAAATTTCTGGGAAGCATCATCAATGCACCGCAATAGTTGGTAATTTGGTTGTTGGATTTTTGAAAAAAGGCAAGTAAAGCACGTTCAGTAACACACCACTTTGGGGTTTTCTCGTCATTTGTTACGTGCGTCAATTTCGTTAGAATGCTGGCCTTCCCTTGGATCTAAGATTAATTGAACAGTACGTTTCCAGTCCATGTTCAATAGTGTGGATCCAACAGCATAAGTAGGAATGGCAGTTGTACCAAATCGTTGCATACCAAAATAGTTAATAACTTATGGATCTTGTTTAAAGGGCTTTAACTTGCCTTCAATTTTATTGATAATTTCATTGAGAGAATGTGATTGATTGTCAGTATCTTTCAACATGGCATTCCTATAACCGATTGATACTTATAATTACATCTATAAAAATTTTATAATTACCTAATAATCAAAGTAAACTGATATCCTTTAAGATCACCAAGCCTTAGAGGATTATTTTCATATCTAAATGATACATAAATAAAAATTATTTGATGATTATATACGACGAATTACTTGAAATTGCCCAAAGCATCATTCTTAATCACATTATTGAACCTTGTAACTTTTGAAGATTGGTTTTAAATGCCAAGATTCTTTGAGCGGTAATATCTCGACAATCTTTAGTACGAGTAAAAGTAAAGTTTTTAAATGGAACTCTATCAAATCATTAATAATAAATTGATTGTTGTGACTATATATGTACCTAATGATTCTAAATATAAATCCGATTAAATCGTTGATTTCTCTATTTTCTTTATATAAACTGAGGTGAAGATAATCAGATTTGGCATCATCATTATTCGAATTCCCCTGGGATCTTTTATTATGATTTTTGTTATTATAAGTAGATTTGGTATCTACAAAATTAAATTAGATATTATAAGATTATCCATTGAATTGAATAATACCTTGATTGCATTTATTTTTGTGACTAAAGTTAATGGAAGAATCTTCAGAATTGGTAGTGGTATAGAATAATCTTTTAAAATATTGTTTAACGTATATATGAATTTGTGCTCTTAATTCTTTGTTGGGAGTATTCTATTTCAAAGAAAATCAGAATGAAAAAAGATAATTACTAAATGATATGGTGTAATTACTTTGGATTTCACAATTGATTTATCTTTAGTAATTAATAAAGATTTTAAACCTTTGATATGTTGATCCCTTTCAGCTAAGTTTAATTGTTGAGGACATTCTGCAGAGTTGAATAAATTGACTAATCCTTCATAATCTCTTGCTTCAATTTCTTCATTGGATTCAGATTTGGCTTCTTCGGATTGTTTTTCTGAATTAGGTTTACTATCCTCAGCCTTAATTTCTGTTCACTGGTTAACTTCTTTGTTGTCTTGAAATTCAACTAAAGTTTCAACACCATTAACAGTTTTTGTCTAATTATATCCATTTTTGGAAATTTCTGTCAAATGAACTACTTAGCCACTAGATCAATTTCATTAACTAAAAAATCATAATATCTCAATCATCATCTCAATAAATTGCTTTGATTCTATTAAAATATCGTTTAATATAAATTTTTAATAATCCCAACAAAACCCAAACGTTCGGGATGAACATAAGCAATAACACCACAATTTTCTTCATTATTAAAAATAATAACTCTATCAAAATTAGCTATCTGTTCTTCCGATATTTGAAATACTTCAGTCTCTACTGAGTCGGAATTATTTAATTTTAATTTTTAGCCAATGAGTATAACTTGGGTTTGGTTATGGGTATTTTCTAATAATTTGATATTGATTTAATTAAGTTTTTATATTGTTATTATATTTTTTTTTCCTTTTTAAAAAAAAACAATTTATATTTATATTATTAACTTGATTTAAATTTAATCTTAAATAAAAAAATTTTAAAATTATTATATAATGAAAATACAAAATAGATAAAATCATTTAAACATGATAGAGTGGAATTATAGATGATTGAATTAATAAAACTATTCAATATCTAATTAGCTGATAAAAAATTGAATGACTTATTGATTATTATAATATGAAATTGATAATTAAATTTTTATTTTGAAATATTAAATAAATTATTTGAATTATATCGTATAAAATCAATCAAAATCATTTTAAAATAATACGAATTATTTAACTTATATTTATTACTATATAAAAATTAGCAATTTCATTGTGTTTTAATATTATAATATATTTAAGAAAATTTTAATCATTATAGGATATTGAATTCAATAGAAATACATTCTAGTTGATAATTTACATCAATAAGAAATGTTTAAATGCTGGATTCTCAGACTATCAGGGTCGTAACACAAAAAATCATTTAAAAAAGAAATTTATCATAGATATTAATAGAGAACAATTAGTCAAAATTTGAAGAATATTTTAATAAAAGGATTACATTTTAATTGATATAGCAAACTTTTTCTTATTGATACTAAAAAATTCGGAAAGAATATTGAAACGTATTATTTACATTAAAAAATATGCTTTAAAAAATTGACAATTGTGCAATTCTTCTGGGTATTAATGATCAATTTATCGACATTCCCAAATTTTAGCGGATTGATCCGTACTACCTGATGCTACGAAGGGTGCATTTTGGTTGAAAGCTATGCTGGTGATAAAGTGTTCGTGACCTTCGAAATTTCTATTGCAGCGACCAGTAGACAATTCCCACGTTCTGATCGTTTTGTCGTCTGAGCAACTTAACATATACTTACCATTGGGATGAATTAATAATTCTCTAACCCAATTGTCATGCCCAATGAATGTGTGAAGTAAATGGCCAGAAAAGTCCCAAAGCTTAATAGTTTTATCACGAGATCCGGATAATACAAATTGACCAGGTGTCGAAGCAGCTTCCTTTGTGGGTGGCTTAATTCCAGTAAGAGTATAAATATGTGGATAAGCTTGGACAGGAACAAAAATAACAGTTTCAACAACGTTTTCATGGCCTCTAATATCAGTTTTACATTCACCACTTGCTAAATCCCAAATTCTAACAGACTACAAATAATTAAAAAAGTTATAAATTCGTAAATATAATACTTACTTGATCATTCGAACAAGAAACGATGTACTTTCCATCCTCAGATACAACAGCCTTTCTTACCCAATCATTATGTCCCACCAAAGTCTTAATACAATATCCTGAAGACACTTCCCATATCTTAATAGTTTTATCACGAGAAGCAGAGACAATTTTATCACCAGAGGGTAAGAATTTGACAGATGAAATGGTATGATCATGACCATGCAAAGTCTTAGTGCATTGATAGTCGTTATTTAGATCCCAGAGCTTGATACTAAGGTCAGATGAACAGGAGACAAGAAGATTTCCCTTAGGGTCGAAAGATATATCATGAACTGCTTTAGTGTGACCTTTTAAGCTGCGTTCATATTGACCAGTTTCATAATCCCAGATTCGAATAGTTGTATCTTCAGAAGCAGTTGCAAGGACAGCAAAAACGGGATGGAAAATAACACGTGTAACAGGATTACGATGACCAACAAGCGTGAATTTTTCAGGACCTTTTGGAAGGAAGTCTGAATTATTCATATTCTTCTTAGAAGGAACACTTTGCAATTCAAAGCTCATATTTGATAACTTATTTTCCAAATCTAAAATCTAAATTTCAATTTTAATCATATACTATTTTTCTAAAAAAAATAGAGATAAAAATTACCTTCTTTTGTAATCTGATTACTGAGGTCCATTTTTTTTCCAATAAATTAGCATATCTCAATTTAGGGTCAGGGATAAAATCTTCATTATTAGATTCTCTTTGAAGAGCTTCAAAAGATTCCATTAAACCATTATTATATAAATAATCTAAAATTGATTTGCGCAATTCATCATGTTGGCGATCTGATAATGAAGACATTATAAATCTAAAATAAACATATTACTAATTAGATCTGAATAAAACAATATAAATACTAATTAAATTACCAAATTTAAAAAAATTAAGCAATATAACAAATTTATTTTAATATTAAATAATAATAATAATAATAATAATAATAATAATTTTAATAGAAATTTAAAACGAAAGTAAAAATATGAAATTTAAAATAATATGATCTATTCCATTTATAAATTGAAATCCAAATTTTTAATTGGTTATTGTTGTCTTGGAATTATTCAACTTTATTTTTCCTAAGTGATTTTTTTCGTGATGTAATCAAAGGTCTCCATATTTATTATATATTATTCTTTATTGGATTGAGCTTATCTTTAATTATATATTTGGAATTATCACATTGTCTATTACTTTCTAATTTCCGACTGCTTAGTAATCTATTGGAAATAAAATAACAAATTTATCATACTTTTGTTATCACCTTTGTCGATCATTCCAAATCAATTATTTCTGATAATATACATTCATAGAAATATAACATCTAAAAAATGTATTATCTTAAAATTTATTATATAATAAAAGACATATGTTCTCATATAAATTGGATATAAAATAGATTAAAATATATCCTAGATCTTTTATTCATATTAATATACATAAATCATACACTATATCATCAAACAAATACAGTTAAACTCATTTATTTCAATAAATTTAACACCAGAAATTGTATTTATAATACTTTGAATTTATTTTAATCATTTTGATAAAAAACACTTCATAATTTATTAAAATTTTAAAGATTATTGATATGTCCAACATGCTTGGAACTGACATCATATATTTTTAATAATTATATGTTAATTCTAATATAATTAAAATTTCACATAATCAATAACTTGATATCGCTTTAGAATTATTTTGTTTGGTGAAAATTACCTTAAAGTTCATTAATTGATGACTCAATTATATTAGATAAATGCCAAATTTTATCAATGGATGAAATAACCACGATACAACTTTTGTTATGTATAACTTTATCTTTTTTAATAGTTTCAATAAAAAGTTTAAAATTTTCAATTCAAGTTACAACTTTATAATTACATCTTCCGTAAATTACATTATCATATACTTTGATTGAACTACAATTGTAGTTAATAAATATTTGAGAATAGTCAAATGCCAATAAGCATCAGGTAAAACTGTTGAATATTTGAATAGTAGGATATTACATAGATTTCTTGATCTAGATAACATTGTAATTTTAAATTTTAGCTTCTAACAAAATTTATTACAAATTAATAATCTATTCATGCCAAAGATATTAAAATATAATTTTTATTCAAGTTTAACTAACGTCATTCCAAATATATTTAACTCATAATTTAGTGAGTAAATTTACAGTAATTGAATATTTAAAGCTTATTAAATTTTGTTAATATTTAATTGAATGAATATAAGGTCTCATATTATTATTGAAATTTCAAACAATGAATTCATTTTGATATTATAATATAAAATCATAGAATTATTTTATTTTTTTAAATAAATAGATTGGTATATAGTTTTAATTTATATTAATAATAGTATAATATTTTAATATTATCAACTCATGTTTATAATTTAAACATTTTATATCCTTATTTAATGATTCAAATTTATTAATATAATTCTAATTTTCATTTAAATTACAATCATTAGTCAATTTACAAAAAAAAATAAAAAATTGATTAATAATACAATATCACTAAACTTTTTTAAATAAATCAATATTATATATATATATATTGAGAGCACTAATATTAATTTCATTCTGTCATATCTTTTATTATAAAAATTTAATTCAAACAAATATAATTTCTTGAATATTGAAAATAAATCAGGTTAGATAATTATGAGATTAAGCCAAATTTAGTAAACTAAGAGTATAAGACCTAATAGGACGTGAACAGTAATTCGACTAACACTATTTTAGTAAGTTTTATGAAGAAAGAGTTAATTGAGGGGTATTAAATTTTGTCTAAGCTGGAGAAATGAAATTGGACTTGGGATTGTGGATCCAAACTTAGGGGTGATCATATGAAATTGGAGGTAGTATAACGGGATTGAGGTAATTTAGTGGATTCAAGAATTTTGCATTCAAAACTTGTGTTCGTGGTCTGATATTTGATCATAATTATTAAAAAGTCTTTGTAAAATGTTATATTATTAATATCCTTTTTGATTAATTTGGATAAAAGGAATAATGAAATAAAATTATATTGTTTGGTTGATTTTTAAAAAAAATATTAAACTATTCAAATATTAATATATATGAAACTCAAAAATTAATAGAATAAATTTGAAAAATAGCATATATATATTCAGCATAATATTAAATTGAGATTTATTAGTTCATTAGGAACATGTATTAACTAATTAGTAGTCCAGCTTATAGAAAAGTATATTAAATTATCCAATGAGAGAATATTGCTATGTGATAAGTTAGCAATGAAGTTTTGATTTTAAATTATCTAGTTGAATTAGTAGATTATGAGCTTGACGTTGGATTTTGGAGCATAGATCATGGTGATGATCGGAAATTTCTAATTCGGCTAAGTGCTGCAATAAAGCTTCAATTTCATTAAACTTGTAAAAATGGTGAGTATATTGCGAATTAGGAAGTAAGGTGTAGAGACAGTTCAAATAATCCAATGCCACCTGATCAGAACTTGAGCATAAATTGTTTAGTTGGCGAATGATGATGTCGACCAGTACATGTAGATCATTAGTATAGAAGTATTGGCTTGTTGGTTTATAGTTGAAAACATCGATTAAAAATTTTAAAATGGTAGATTGAACGAATGAATCAGTTGCTCGGTTCAATAAAAATATTAATCCTTCTCCGAAAGTTTTCGCGGTAGAAAATTTAGACTCGATAGTTGATAATATGATAGTGGGTTTAGATGAAGTTTCGCAAGCAATTTGATTGGGTATATCATCATCCAGCAATTGTTCAGGATGGCATGTGGGACTAGATGCCGGTGTTATTATCATAGAATTATTATTCAATGACTGGGTTAGGATAAATTGATGATGGATTATTAGAATGAGCTGAATAAGCTGTTCTTCTAGTGCATCATCCTTATCTCTTAAAAAATCCACCATATCAAATAAATAGTCTATCAACTTTTGATTCAAATAACCTAAATTGACACGAGTTAATAATAATGTAGGATAAAAATATATCAATACGTTACTTTGATCGGTAGCATTTAAGGTGGTTTTAGAGCATATTATTTGAAGTAATTGGACAGCTGGTAGTTCTAGCCTACCGTCAATAGGTTCTCTAATTTCTTTGGTTAATTTGTAAACATAATGAGCTTGAATAAGTTGGGATATCCATTCGCTATTTAACGGTATAGCTTGATAAATGATAGTGTATACTAACCATAAACAACCATAAAACTAAATACAAATATATTAATTAAAATTATATCAAATAAATCTAAATAATATTACTTCGTCACTTGGGTTAGTAACGGCTCCTTTAATTATTAAAAAAGGAATAATTCTTTTTAATTGAGAAGAAAATAATTTAGAATTTAATAATATTTCTGCCAATTCCTTTTTGTTACTATAATCAACAGTATTTAATTCTAATATAAACAATAAATAATAGGTTAATATAATTTAAAATTGAATAACATTATAAAAATTTACCCGAACTTGTAGATATTAAGCTAATTCCTTTCTCAACAATATCGAAGAGCCGTTTAGTTTGCTCAGGTATAGGTAAACAATTTTTACTCGATATTTTATAATTATTGGAGATAATATTTTGAAGCTGAGATAAGTCTTGAGGTAATTCAAAAGTGGCCATAGTCAAAGTAGGTTAAAATAATAGAAGAGATTAATATAGAGATATAATCCAAAAGAATATATGAATTAAATTATTGTGGTAGTAAGGTGTATAAAGGATCAAATTGTACAAGCGTTTGCTATTTAAACAAACCCAATAACGTTAAAAGTTATTTAATTAAAACCAAACTAAACGAAATCAAACCCAATTCTCATCCAACTTAACTCTTCTAATTAATTGTACATATCTAGCTCAAATTAGTTTAATTCAATTTATCACACATCCTTATCCTAAATTTGGTAATAACCAATATCAAATTATTTTATATCTAATATAAAAATTTCAATATATATTTTGAATTATATATTATAGTCAATTAATGGCAATTTTTTTATTATTTATCAAATATCATAATGTTTGTTAAAATGAGAAATTGTATTTCAATTAGAAGAAATTTGACATCAAAATTCCCACTTTCAGGAGATAAATAGAGTTAATCTACTTATATATAATCAAAATATAACCAAAATCATTAATATAAATAAATAAATATTTTGATTATAAAACTAATGATATATATATATATATTATCAGAAATCATTAGATTATATTTAAAACAATTCATCGAAAATATTAATTTCAAATTTTTTACATTATTTTCTCAGATAAAATAAATATATTTATAGAATATATTCAATAATTGGAAAATTACTTAATATAAATTTTTGAAATTTAATATATTAACACGTCTTGGGAAAGCCGTGTCCGGAATAGTATAAGCAAAAGGGAGAGATCTAGGGAATTCCAGGTAAAGGTTAGGGAGATAGGGGGTTTATTGGTTTAAGCCAAATAGCTGGGAGGACCCAGATCGAACTCCTTCTCTGTAGTATAGCTCTGTTTCTGGGTTCTATATATAGTGCATAGAGTAGTAGGTTTCTGGAGTTTTCTGGAGGGTTGTATCATTAGCTGATTAAAGGATAGGGTTGAAGTGGTTGGTCACATGAGGGGGGGAATGACCCTTATATTCAGTTGAAGTAAGCATATTACGTGGGAGGAGAGTCACCTGACTCGTGACAATACCGGGGGGTTTTAAGATTGGATGTCCTCATCCAATGAGAATTGAATGA
>JNEM01006189.1:0-15836 GCA_000697335.1 Conidiobolus incongruus B7586 | reverse complement strand
ATATAAATTTGATTATATATACCTTATTAACTTATTAATCTAGAAATTTATAATTTACCCTAATTAAATTTTAAGTTTTAAAATATTAACCAATAGATAATAAAATATAGTTAAATTATTAAGAGACTAATTCTTTAAATTCTTATATATATTGCTTTATAATTCAATTAACTATAAATCATATAATTAATTTATATTTTTATTACTAAATTATATAAATAATATTAAATTATTTAATAAATAAGGATTTTTTTCTCAATTCTTACTATCTCTTATCTTTTACACTACTTCTAAAATTAATACTACATTCTATTAATACTATAATATATTAGCACTGCCTAATATAAATCTTAATATATTAGTGACTCATCTCAGTTTGAAGCTTAATTAAACTTTGTTTATATTTGCACATTACATCTCATATTACCACACCATATTTTGTGCCAAATTACTTTTATATTAAGTCTTCCTCTATATTATATTGGTTTAACTACCACTACACTTACATAAATATAGTTATAATAAAATAATATACTTAAATTATTCAATCTAGTTTAACTGGGTTTGATTAAAAATTGGTTAAATTATAAATAAATAAGTGAATTTAACTTTATAGTTTATTTTTTATACTAATTTATTTATTTATTTAATTATCAAATTTTAAAATTAAAAAATTTTTTAAATCAAATAATATAGGTAATATAAGATAATAAATGAATAATCATATAATTTTTTTTCAAAATCTGATTAGTATAAAGAATAGATTTTAATATAATTATTATATCATTTTTACTAGAAATTCGTAAAATATGAAATTAAAAATAATCATAAGTTCTCAAATTTATCAAAAATATAATTTTCATTAAGTAGAATTATGAAATTCTTTTAGATAAAATATATTCATAAAAAAATTCTATTTCAAATACTATAAAATATTTTCGATACTTTTAAGTAAGAGAATATCAATCATAAAAATTAGTATAAAATTAAAAAAATTAAAGATATTTGAGTTTTGGAATAGATATTTGTGATGAGAGACTTATATGTAATAACCCATTGAAGTATCAATTAATGTAAATAGTCAACTGATTAAATATTGGAATTCAAAATGCCATATATATTTTGAAAATCAATATTGTTGAAATTTAAAATAGCAAAAATTAGAAAATAAATTTTGATTAAATATATTATAATAATGTCACTATTATTTACAAAATCTCTATAAATTTGCATCTGTCCAATTAATAATTGAGCTTTGTAGATAAAGTACTTCAAGGAATATATTATCAAAACCTTAAAAGATATTCGGTGGTTCTAAAAAGTCGAAATTTATTGATTATAAATTACATTTAAAAATTTAAATTTACTTCAATAAGATTTATTTTTCTTATAACAGTAACTCTTATAAAATTATATTAATATTAGTGTTTCTTGATATATATATATATATATATATCCACATCAAAAATATTGAATAAATTATTCAAGTTCTCTAAATACCAAAGTTGGCCAAATTAAGATAAAATAATCAAGTGATTAAAATTCTAAGAATTTTAATTGAGATTTTTATGGTAAATAGTTTAATCTTCAATTAAAAAATATAATTTATTATGCTGATAATAAAAATGAGGTTCAATTCATTCTCCACTTTGATTATGGCAAATAGCACAGTTATTGCTAATCCTATTCACAGCACGTCAGAAGTAATAGTAATAAAGTTGTGTTCATTCCTGAGAAAATTAGAAACTAAATTTGATTTTCATACTTACATAAATGCTGAGCAAATTTATGTTCAAATTCAATCACTTGCCAAGAAGTCTAAAGATGAATTTATAAATGAAGTTAACCTTGATTTGGAGCAGCATCAAAGTGTGATAGGGAATATTTTAAACTTTGTTGAAAACTTGCAACATTTAACCCCAGAACAACAAGAGCAAGTTAAACAGTAGTGGATCGATGTAACGTCCAAGTATTCCGAGTCAATACCAGGGATTTCAACCAATTGAAGCAGATGATTTTACCAGATGCCATGAATTTGTATAGTATTGTTCGTAATTCTTATTCGAGTTACTGTTTATCTTATTTTATAGGATTTTTTTAATCTTAAATAAATATGTAATGTTTATAGGAAACTTTATTTTTTCAGTGAATGTAAATTTTTCTGTTAATATTGTACATTATACTGAAAATACAACCTAAATTACAAAACGAAAACACCAAATGAGCTGTAACACACGAGACCAAAATTTATTGTAATAGCATTACAATTTGATTGAAGGAATAATAAAATGGATTCATTAGTATAATATTATATATAAGATAGTGATTTATCAGCTTTATTTATATAATCATTATTCTAACATTTATACTTACAATTGAAAATGATGAATAGAAAAATCATATTACAAACCAATAATAATTTGTATGATAATAGAAAGTGTTAAACATTAGTTTGAATATTGGGACAAATAGAAGAATATTTATCAGACAGTTTTTACTGAAATAAAATATGGTAGATGGGTGAAATATAGAAAGTAATTGATTCAAATCTTTACTTGATTCTTAATAAATATAAGTATTGAGTAATAACTTGACATTAATACTAATTTAAATTCATTAATTTCAAAATATTGATGATTTTAACAAATTTACATCTTCAAATCTGATCTAATTATCATATTTGGTTAATTTTTTAACTTTTTAGCTTAAATTAATATTATATAATTATACAATTATACAATTGTTGAGTTTTTATAAGTTTTGGGAAACAAAGATTGTGGTTAGAAAAGTACTTATAATATGATTTAGTCAATTATTTATTAATCCTGCTCTTTAACATATCAGGACTGTATGTCAAAAATTACTCTTAAGATGTTGTAGAAGAATATTCAGAAAAAGAACCACTTTTGTTATTCTTGACACTTTGGTGTTTAAATAATTCATTCAGTGAGTGACATAGGTTTTGAATAAATTCTAATAAAGGAGCTAAAGAGTATCACTTGATTATGGACTAACAATTACACCATGAGCAGAGGGTAATGTGAGCCTAACTATCAAATCTAGACAGACAGGTATTTTTGAAATACAACACAATCTATAATAATAATGTCTACAATTCGATTTATTATTTTTATATATAATATATTGTATTATAGCAGCTACAATTGAATATCTCTTTCTCAATTTTCATATATTATATTGAATCGAATATAAAAATTTGTTAATAAAGAGTAACATCTTAGAATTAACCATATTCAAAGTTTGATAAAAAATATTAAATACAATATATCATGATTTGATGATAGATCAAATATTATGAAATTTGGAACATCGAAATTTGAATAATAACGGGTACATGATATAAATTATATTTTTTGCTAAATGATATATATATATATATGGCTGAAATAATTAATTCATAATACGAAGTAATAAACCAATAAACAATTTTAAATTTTTTCATATAAAATTTTTCAAAAACTGAAAAGAGCAAGGAAAAATTACTCATGATTTATAAATTTAAAAATGAAATCAAATCGAAATTTAAAATTTACCTTCAATATTTATGCAAACACATTAATACAATACCAGAATTATGAGATAAATTTATTATTTAATATTAATTATTTTAAGTTTTATAATGTGATAACTTATATCAAAAAGCATTATCATTTTTACAAACATTTAGAAATTTTTTCGCTATACTCATATTATTTTAAAATATACATTTTACAGTTCAATATAATTTGTAATGAAAATTAAAATAAAAATTTATTTATCTTTTCATTTATTAGAATAACATCTCAATATAAATTATTAAATAGTAATCAATATATAATTACCAATTTTGTATCATCATAATCAAAGTTAAAATATTTTTCAAACAATCATTATATTAAATTCATTCATCATTTTGTATTATTTCAAATATTTTTTAATTAAATAGTTAGCTATTAATATACTTTTGTCAATAATATAATAATATTATGAGTATGTTATGTATATCTGATGTAGTATTGATTTTAAAAAATTATTACAATTTATTATCATTTTTTGAATTATTGATAAATTTACAAAACTAGTTAATTTTTTAATGTTATAAAATTTAAAAGAATACCAAATAATAAAATATTTAATATTAAATTAGATTATTATAGTTCCAATTATTTTAACCATATTCGAAAATATTAGAAAATTTAGAACATATGTATATTTCATATCAAAAATATATATTTAATAGAGATTATTTTAAAATGAATATTTGTCATGTAAAATATTTATTACATTAAATAAAAATATCATTAATAATAAAGCACACACTGAAAAATTGAATAACTGATATTTTATATTTAATTTCAAAAAATATTAGAATTATTGTTAAGTGTATTTTGACAGGTTAATTAGTAAAATTCAAAGCTTAGACATAGATTTTAAATATATTATCTTATATTTTTATTATAACAATTTGATTACAGTTAATGATAATTTATTATTTTATACTCTAAAATAATTAAGTAGTTACCATAATCTTGGTAATAAATAAATTTTATTGCTTAAATAAGGTGTTGAATTGTTTTAACAACTGATTAGCATCAGCTTGATAAACGATCTCAGCAAGTTCTAATAGATCTGGAAGAATTAATTTTTCCAACTGATTTGGATCGGTAGGGAGAGGTTGAGAGTACTTGGGTGATACTTTGGCCCACCATTGATCAAGTTTATTCTTTTGTTCGGGAGTTAAATTTTCTAGTCTCTCAGCAAAGTCATAAGAGATATCTAAAACAGTTTGGACTTGATCCACAAATTTGTTGACTTCTTTAATGAAAGTGTCCTTGGGGATCTTAGCTAATTGCTGAATTCCATTATAGATTTGTTCGGCATTGACATAAGGTCGAATATCATAATTGGTATCAATGGTATAGTTTTCAGGAAGAGTCAAGTTCTTATTGACACCAGTTTGAGCATTTTGGTTGATAGGACTGGCAAAGATGGCACCACAAGCTAAAACGGAAGTAGTAATAGTAGAGAATCTCATTGTGAATTAAAATTATATTTGATGATATCTTTGATTTGGTATATATTCTCCTCTTTTATACTTTTTGATCTGATTCCTATAATATCATTAACTATTTTGTATATATTATTAACCAGTTTATAATTTGATATTTTTCTGAGGAATTATTATTTCGCGAAATCAAGTAAAATGAAATCAAAAACAAGTATGATTTATTCATTTTAAAATACTATGTGCTTTGCACTTTAAAACTAAGATCATATTCTACTTGCACAGATATTGTGGGGGAAATACATCAATAGCAAATTTTAATTGATTTATAAGTAACCAATATTTGGAATATATTTGATAATTTTTTATTAAATGAGCTTTTAATAAATTTTAATCATTTTGTAACTTGGTTATATGAATTCAGTGGTATTAATTATATGTCCTTTTAATTATAACTTAATCATCGAAAAATATTGGTATTGAGAGATGTGACTGAGGTCTGGAATAGAACTTGATTCATTTTTCAAACGTAGTTTCAAAATTATAGTATTGGTATTTCATAAAGTGTATAATGCTAGAGTCGGATGATGCCAACTAGGATATTATGAATGCTTTGAATCAACTATATATTTATTCTGTAATAAAATGAATAAAATCTAAATTAATATTAAATAAAGATTTTTGGACATATATTATTATTTAATGAAAGAGCTATTGAGTACAATTTAAATTTATATAATGCAATATACTAGTACTCATTATTATCCAAATATCATTCAAAAAATGTTTATCACTTATTTATTATGTCAATGAGTATATTCAAATTTTATAATCTTGGAAATTGATACATATAACACTTGAATTTGAGTTAGTTGTGAGATAAAATGATGTATAATATTATTCACTTGATTGATATATAACAAGATATATATTTTTGAAATATTTTATCCTACAATCCACTATGAATTGTATGTATTTAATATAGCTAAATTGTGAATGCATTTATAACACCAATGAATCGAATAGTACTATTTTTGTAAATGAAAACTATTTAGAGTAATTTAATATATTTTAAGTATTAACAATTTTATATTATTGTATAATGCGATTTATGTTCACATCATGATAATATTATTTTCAATTTTTTGAATATTAAAGATATTAGATATATTGATAACTTCATGAAACAATTACATTATATATTCTCTAAGAGCTTATATCATATAATAATATCTTCCAAACTCATGAAAAATAATTCTAAAATTACAGACTTTAAAAATGTTGATATTTTCTAGAGTATGTTACATATTTTTTTCTAATGTTTGTTCATGAGATATCCACTGGAATATCTTTTATTTTCAAGCAAAAATAAAAAACAATTATTAATCGTAATAATATTATAAATTTTCTTAAACCTATTACAAATCAATTAGAAATATTTTTCTAAATATATATAGATTATAAACTGAGCCTAGAATTAATCCAAAATTTTCTTAGTATTTTTATTTACGCATCCATAATTGCTGTTTTTCTATTTTACAGCTCAACCAAATTTGGAAATATGATTTCATTGATGGTTGATAATTGTATATTTGGATCAATTTTTACTCCGCAATTTGAAGGTTCTTGAATTTTTGGATCAAAACACATTTGATGAAATAAGCGAATTAAATTTACCCATCATTATGATTCTCAGAGCGCAGTTATTAGAATATCAATGATTTAATATATTTGAAATGATAGTATAAATGTAAACAGGATATACATTATGACTGATAAGTATTTAAGCGGTCGTCTGAAGCCTCAATTATTTAGTATTCAATTCAAATCAATTTAATTCACAATGAGATTCTCTACTATTACTACTTCTGTTTTAGCTTGTGGTGCCATCTTTGCTAGTCCTATCAATCAAAATGCTCAATCTGATGTCAATAAGAACTTGACTCTTCCTGAAAACTATACCATTGATACCAATTATGATATTCGACCTTATGTCAATGCTGAACAAATCTATGATGGAATCCAGCAATTAGCTAAGATTCCCAAGGACACTTTCATCAAAGAAGTCAACAAAATTGTTGAACAAGTCCAAACTGTTTTGGATATCTCTTATGACTTTGCTGAGAGACTAGAAAATTTAACTCCTGAGCAAAAGAATAAACTCGATCAATGGTGGGCTAAAGTATCTCCCAAATACTCTCAACCTCTCCCTACCGATCCAAATCAATTGGAGCAACTAGTTCTCCCAGATTTATTAGAGCTTGCTCAGATTGTTTATCAAGCTGATGCTAATCAAGTGTTGGCCTATTTCAACTCGTTATTGAAAAACTCAACCTCGGCTTAATTATCAAGATAACTCATTACTTATTGTTAAAATGAATGTATATTAATTTAATAAATTATTATAATATAAAGATAGTTAATTGAATCAAAAATAATAATTACTATAATTGAATACTTTTTACAGTAATATGCGATTATTTGTAATCAAATTTCATCACTTTTTACTTATTGAACTTACTAAGAAATATTACGAATAAACTAAAAATAAATCTGAATTAATACTATTTTAATATATTCATTTTTTTAATTATTCTACTTTTTTTCGTATCAAATAAAATCTTTATAATTACTTTAATACTAAATTTTATTTTTTTTAATCATAAAATATAATAAACCTGGAAAATCTCTGCTATTTCAAAGTTTGAACATAATATTTCAATATTTTTATCATGTTAAGGTCAATAATGAATTTTCGGATATATAACTTTTTTTTCGAGATATTCTACGTTAGCCAATTTAATTTTAAATGTAAATTTTATACTGTCAATAAAATATAACTGATATAAAAACGTTTAAATCTGTTATATTATTTCATTCATGAGATTGATAACACAATAAGGAATGCTATACATATAATAATGTATACCTGACTATAAATATAAAATAAAATATTTCAAGTTTTAAAATATTCTATAAATATACTAATTTTATTAGGATTTAAAAATGATTATTATTCGATATTATTGAAACAATTTTACCCTTCTCAGATTCAAATAGAATAATGCCATACAACCAATATTAAAATGAATTTATTATTATTGAATTTAGCCCCTTGGTATCGATATCCTTATATTATTTAAAAATGATAATAGATTTTTAAATCAAAAATAATATTACATATAGCGTAGTTGATTAAATTTATGAAATCACAGGGATTTGATTTTTATTCAAATGGGATTAATTTCATTGTTCCGATCATATTCCTAGTAGTAAATCAAATAAACATTGATTTCTTTGGCTCTATAGTTGTTCTTTTGAATGTTATATAAAGAGGATGTAGAAATGAAATAAGCAGCACCAATATATTAAATATTAATAATGAAATTCTCTAATATTGCTATTTCCGTTTTAGCCTGTGGTGCCATCTTTGCTAGTCCTATCAATCAAAATGCTCAATCTGATGTCAATAAGAACTTGACTCTTCCTGAAAACTATACCATTGATGCCAATTATGATATTCGACCTTATGTTAATGCTGAACAAATCTATGATGGAATCCAGCAATTAGCTAAGATTCCCAAGGACACTTTCATCAAAGAAGTCAACAAAATTGTTGAACAAGTCCAAACTGTTTTGGATATCTCTTATGACTTTGCTGAGAGACTAGAAAATTTAACTCCTGAGCAAAAGAATAAACTCGATCAATGGTGGGCTAAAGTATCTCCCAAATACTCTCAACCTCTCCCTACCGATCCAAATCAATTGGAGCAACTAGTTCTCCCAGATTTATTAGAGCTTGCTCAGATTGTTTATCAAGCTGATGCTGATCAAGTGTTAACCTACTTTAGCTCTTTATTCAAGCATTAGATTTAATAACTTCGAATATTATAATTAATAATATCATTATATAATAAAGTATTTAGCTTATTTTAAATAATACATTTCATAATAAATATACTGTTATTCATATTCCACTTTAAGATACCTTTGAGTAATTTATCAACGGCCAAATTGATTAGATTTAAAAATGATATTTTATGAATGAAATACTTGTGATATTCTAACAATTATTATACTATTAACTGCATTGAGTGTATTTATCATTACTGTTTATTTAAAAGATTTATAATAATACAATAAAAACCTTATTATATTTTAAATATACTTTATTGATAATTCAACCTCAGTAATTTTAATTATTTTAATTTTGAATGTTCTCATTTTTTAACATCTTCAGACTGTTTACTTGAACAAAAAATATTTGATTTGGGATACTTGGAATTATTTAAGCTGATAATTGTGATTAATAATATAAATTGAATTATTAATATTAATGTAAGTATAATAATTAAAATAGTATAATTTGGGAGCAATATATATCTCAAAAGTAAATTTATTACTAGAAGCATAAAAAAATATAACCATAAAATGTCAAATCTAAAGTAATAATATCTTTATAATTTATTAACTTTTCAATCAGAAATATATATTAATAAATCACTACCAATAACAAAACAAAGGTAGATTTTGCTTGTAGTATTTCATTTTAGATATATGCTAAAATGAAGTCTGAATATTATATACTTTTCTCTAATAATCATTGTGATATGATAAGATCAAAACTGGTTAATTTATCATAGAGCAAAACTAGCTATTTAACAGTAGAATTTAATCAACTATGGATATTTTTGATTAATCAAGCGCTAAATAGCCATCCACAGAGTTAGATAATATATTTATATTAGACTTTGTATTTTGAATGTTTGTCATAATATAAAATTAAATGTTATATTAGATTTAAATTTGACTTTATAATTATTTTGCGGATTAAATTATTAATAATTTGATAGAAATTATTAAATTAAACCCAGGTGAAATAGTTTACAATCAGTCTATAAATAACTCTGTTTGTTAATTTTCACCAATAACAAGCTATCTATTTGCAGCAAACAGAATATTCAAAGAAAACACAACCATATCAGATGAGTATTGGTTTAAGCAATTTAGCGAGTAATTCGGAGAAATGTTGATTTTTATCAGTTTGGAAAAGTTTTGAATTTTAGACAGCTTCAATTTATATTGTATGTTCTAGTGATAACAATATGGATTTAATTTGTTCTATAACATTGGTAATTTTAAAACAATGTAAAGCATTTTGATGAAAATATTACAAATACTAAAAATATCAGATATTGATGCTATCCATTATGGATTGATGACTCATTTTATATTGAACAACATAAGTTTAAAATATAACTACTTGCAACGACTGAATATTTATTGAAAATATTTGAAAAACAATATTAATAAATTATTAAGTCTTCAAGCCCAATTTATCTCAATTAAATAATGACAACCAATAAATAAACCTATTTAAGTTATACTAATAAAATATCAATTTAAACTCTATAATGGTGATTAATATATTTTTTGAGTCTTCGTATAAGAACACCATAGTAAAGTGGATTTAAACGTGTCAAAATTTTGTTAATAAAATAAATAACCGTAATAAATTATTATATTTTATTATTTTCTTCAATAATGATGTATGTTAATTGAATATCAGATAATATATGATTTATATATACTCAAAATTACTCTTTTATGATAATTATCATATATTGTTTTATAAAATTAAAAATCTATTTCAAAAACAAATATAGCCCAAGTCTATTACAAGTCTAACCAAATCAACAATTATAGATTTTGCGTAACTATTATTTTCATTGGATCAATTGAATAATTTACAGGTTATTTATTAGAATTGATAATTGAATTAAAAATAAAAAATATAAAACAATGGACTAATAACGAGATTTATGAATTAAATAAATCTAGTTGATAAAATTCTGAAGTTTAAAATAATTAATAGTAGTTAATTGTTTTGATAATATTTTACATTTTATTACAAAATAAATGGTATACTTAAAATTATTTTGAGATATTAAATGTTTTAGCTGAAATAGTCGGATACTTTAGTCACTGCTTGGGATCAACTTATTTCCAATAATCTTGTTCCATTTATAAATCTATTATAAAATTTATAATATAATTTTTACTAATTGTATAATTGTCCATTCAATTAATTTTATAATCGCAGTTATTTATCATCAATGTATTAATTATTAATAATCTAAGGGAATATTGTACACTCTCTGAATAGTATATAATCTAACACAAGTATCGTGATTTCTATATATTAATATTTAACTCCATAATGAAATTCACTACTTTTTTCACCTCTTTGTTAGCTTGTGGCTCTATTTTTGCTTTTCCCACCAACATTAATCATCTCAAGGCTGGTTCCAGTCAAAATGCTTCAGTTGACGAACCTTTAACTTCTCCTATTGATATCAAGCCATTTGTCAATCCCGACGAAGCCTATAACTACATTCAAAATTTGGCCAAGCTTTCCAAGGAACAATTTGTCAAAGAATTAAATGAAGATGTTCATAACATCCAAAATCTCTTGAATTTATCCTATGACTTTTATGTCCGCTTGAATGAACTTTCCTACGAACAATTGGAACAAGTTGCTGAATGGTGGGATGAAGTAAATCTCAAGTACAGCAAAGGTGATTTTAAAGATATTACTGAATTCCAACACGCCGTCGCTAAAGATCTTTTGGAACTTGGTTCCATCGTTTACGAAACTGACCCTCTCACTTTGTTAGAAGATGTTAGCAAATTATTTCACTTTTAAAGCATAGTTAATATTTATTAACTACCATATATTTTATTATTTAATTCTATATTAATAAAATTAATAAAACATCCTTATTTATTATAATCATAGTGAACTATTTATTTATTAATAAGAACATTCTATTTAACCCCAATCAGTTTTTATTTCTATTATGAATAATTATTAAATAAACGATTTCGCCAATATACAGGTTTTCCATGAATAATAACTAACTAATACTTATTGTATTAACACAATGATTTTAATTTTAAATCTTTTATATTTTATTGAAAAAATATTAAAAGTTTTGTTTAACAAATTTTTTGCTATTGTATATTAATAATGATAATAAATTTTATAATTGTATTCTAAGAATAATATTAAAATTGTAAATAATATTTTAAAATCTGATTCAGGTAGAATTTAAATCTATTTTTGTGTTCAAAACTCTATTAGATCAAGTTTGAAAGAAATAATTTGATTATTACTCACAAGTCCTTACCTAGATAAATATATAACAATATTATATGGCTTTGAGGTCAATATATTATTTTTTAACATCAATTCATAATATATTCATCATCTTGCAACTTTTTCTCTGTTTAATTTATCTTCATTGTAAATCTAATTCATGAGTCATAACCGATAATATCTTTATTAATAATTTGAATGGATTAAAATTACTAATAGATTAAAATTAGTTAGATTAAAATAAAATATCAACGTAAATTCAAAAGTATTTTTTTAACAGAATAAAATCGTCGCTGATCGGGAGGTTCGCTCGCCATTCAACTTTAACCGTCTGTCATGATTCCGAATGTAATCCATTCACAAATACTAGGTGCAATCCTTGTACAATGGAAAATTCCAGACTATAACAGTAATTGGTGTTTCAACACATTGGCAAAGGACTAACCACACTATATAACAGTCACTGGGCACCTATTCGGTCAGGGATCATCTCTATCAGGGCCAAGCCTTGCACCTCGGTATTTTAATAAAACCCTTTAAATTATCTTGTTAGTCGTCCTTGGCCCGTTTTATCGAAACTACGTGATCTTTATTGCAAGTCTACTTTCTAGAAGACCTGTAATATAGAATGTGATATTTTTATATAATATTAAGAGTAGTTTAAAATGTATTATAGATCAATGTCCAAATACTTGATATTTAGTTGAGAAAAAAGAAAAATTTATGTTAAATCGGAATTTAGGTCTATAACCTTGATATAAATTAGGGGTTTTTCGGATTCCCAAGCTTATATATTATTATTTGTAAAAAATCAATATATTCAGGGTTTGATCGATTCAACTAATAGGCTATTATAGCTAAAAATGGATAATAAACGGTTTAATATTTTCATTCTCTTTGTGATTAGTTGATTAAATATAGCAATTCAAACATCTAAAAATACAATTCGAATGTAATTCAAGATTCAATATGAATAGCGATTACTTAAGCTTAATTTTTATATTTAGTATTCAATTGTCGATATTTAAAATAGAATTTTCTCTATATTAGTGTAAAAAAATATTATTACTGAATAGTATCAAAATTATAAAACTGTTAATAAATTTTAAAATAAACAAAAAATAATAAAAAAGAAAATACTATAACTAATCATTGTAAATCATTATAAAAGAAATTTGAATTTTTGATAGAGATTTATATATTCAAGTGTAAATAAATTGAAATGTCAGTATAAACTCAATCTTCACCATTACATTTTGTTTATAGTTCATTATATTTTAATTTGAAGTTAGTAACACAATCTAATAATCGATATACAATCTAAAATATTTGTGAAATCTCTATAGCATTTTAGAAATATTTCAAAATATCAGCATTATAATAACTACTAATAAGTCAATAAAAATTACAGGTATTATTTACTAGTATTGGAACAAATTAAGCCCTATTACAGGTTGATAAATTTGAAAATATTAATGAAAAAAATAGACAAAAATTGTGATCATGCAATAAATAATGGTGAATTTGATAACTTTTAGTTGAATATTATTTTTGAATTAAAGTGAATGCTGTCAAATCCTTTAGTTTCATTCAATATAAATTGATAAGAAATTCAATATCTTTAATAACCTTCGAATATATTGTAATATATACACTGAAAAATCAATCATAATAGATATTAATAATCATGTAAATATTACATAAATGTTGAGTTATTTCTTGAAATATTAATTTAAAATATCATATTTTTTCAAGTTTCACTTGATTAAAATATTGCCACAAATAACTTTGTTATCATTCCTTAATACAATTATTATAACTTAATTTCATATTTTTAGATTATCAATATAAGGATATATTAAAAATATAAAAAATTTCGCTAAATTAATGGTTTCACTCGGTTTAAATCTTGCAAAAATTAATATTACCATATACTTACACGATCAAAAGAGCAAAGTTATTTAATTTCATCCAATTTTACTTGTATTAATATACTATAATATTCATTCGCAGTTATTTATCATTAATGATTTAATTATATATTTTTGAAAAAATATAACTGAGTATTGTATGTATATAAATCAACTGAATTTCACTGGATTTTAAATATAAAAATTTGACTCAAAAATGAAATTCACTACTATCATCACTTCCTTATTAGCTTGTGGCTCTATTTTTTCAAAGCCTATCAATCTTCATGCCGAAAATGATATCAGCCAAGAACTTTCTATCAATGAGCCAATTACCTTGACCTATCCCTTTGATATTAAATCCCACATTAATGCTGATGAAGCCTATAACTACATTCAAGATTTGTCCAAGCTTCCCAAAGAAGAGTTTATTTACGAACTATATGAAGATGTTCACAATTTCCAAAATTCCTTGAATTTGTCTTTTGATTTTTATCAGCGCTTGCAGAACCTTTCCGAAGAGCAAGCTATACAAGTTCTGCAATGGTGGGAACAAGCATCTCCCAAGTATTCTCAACCACTTCCTGAAGATATTGCCCAAGTTGAACAAATGATCGCTGAAGACATTTTGGAGCTTGGCGCTATCGTATACGAAACTGATCCCTTAACATTATTGCAGGAGGTTAGCACATTATTTTACTTGTAGACTATACCTTATATCCATAAATTAGCAAACTATTTTTATGTAACTCTTTGAATATGACCTATAAATCATATTTCTATATATTTCATAATTTTTGCAATATTTTAAAATGAAATTTTAATTTTATTCTAATAAAAATTATGGAAATATAACTAATAATTTTAATATGTTATTTCTTATTTTGAATTTAATACTCCATATTATTATGAAGTTAACTAGATTTTTCAAAAATAATATACAGTCGTTTGATATTGATGTTATATATATATATATATATATCGAATTTTGAAAAGGAAATATATGATTTCTATAAAGTTTACTATATTCTATGTGGAAAAGATATATTAATAGTTTTGAGTCTTTTATTTTAGAATCAAAAAAACAAAAAAATTTTTAATTTCTAATTTTTCAAACATAGTATTAGTTTTAGAAAAAAAATACACAATATATAGGAAAATATATAGTTTTTAATTTCTATACATATTTAAAAGTATGACGTTTTTCTTAAAAAATTATCTTTTGAAATATTATTATTTAACCTAATTTTATTTAAAATAGTGATCACCAAAATTCCTTTATTTTATTATTAAAACTTAAATCTTTTATAATTATTTAAAATTTTCAAGTAGTTGTTTAAGATAATGGTTATTTGAAATAATTATTTTTCTCTAAATGAATTACTCTGATGTTAAAATAAAACTATTTAAAATTTATTAATTTAAAAAACTAATTTTAACCATTATTTTATAAATTTTTAATCAAGTAAAAAATATATTAAAAGATATATTTTTATTTCAAATAAATAATAATCAGATTGCTTTAATATTAGTTATATAAGTGTTAAAAAAATAATTCTCAAAATTCTTATATAATTCTTTATAATATATTTCATTCTAAATTGATAAAATGTTTTATATATTTAAAGTTAATTTTATCATATAAATAAAATATATTTAACTAATTAACTTCGTTTTAACTTTTTTTTCAATTTTTACTGATTTTAAGTTTTATTTATTTTTTCTGAGATTAGGATTATAATTGTTAATATATATATTATAT
>JNEM01006187.1:0-20272 GCA_000697335.1 Conidiobolus incongruus B7586 | reverse complement strand
TTATTATAACCAGGATCTATACCTCGTCCAATGGAAAGGATACCCTAAAAATGAAGCTACTTGGGAACGCTATAATAGCGTTAAAAAGACCAATGCCTATCATGCCTACGCTGAGAAGCATTCAAAGATTAGAGCGTCTCCTAATAAGGACACCTCAATCTGAGGGGAGTGTCATAGATCAGATCACTTTGTCATCATCGTGACACTGTCAATCATATCTGCTTACCTTATCTTATCTCTTTTATCTACTTGATCTTATCTTGTCTAATTTTACCTCTGAACCCTCACCAACTTTTACATATAAAAATGGGAACCATTGCCAAATAAACAAGGACTTTTTCCCACACTGTTCACATTGAAACAACTTGTATACATTGCCCTGTTATAAGAATAGTAAAAACAAAAAAGAAAATTAATTATGTTAAATTAATAATTTTATATTAACAAAAATTTATTTAATAATTAATAATTTTTAAATTTTTAATTTAATGTTTACTAAGAATAAAATCAATATATAATAGCTTAATAGTGATATATGACCCATTATGATCAACTGATATAATGCATTTGTAAATTTAATTAAAAAGAATTATTATAAACAGTTTTCAAATACTATTAAATATTAATCATTTAGATTCAAATAGATAAATTTTATGAAATTCATATTTAAGATTATAAAAATTTGATCGTGGTATGATATATATTGGATTTAAGTTTCCCTTTGAAAAAATTGCATAAATTTTGAATAAATAAGGGCTTTATCTAATTATTAATTTAATATTTAATTTATTTTTTTACCAGAAAATAATAAAAATTGTGTAAGTTGGAATAGATAATCGTACAATAAGAAAGTGGTAATACAAAAGAATCAGTGAAAGAGAAATTGATAAATATACTATAATAGTGTATGCTCAGGCATAACAGAGACTAAGTCAACTTATTTGAATGGATTGATACCTACAACGTCCCTTCGAGCACCGAAATTCGTCCCTGATAAATTGGCACCACCGTTGTATCCACTCTGTAATCTATGATATGTACTAGACTTGCGTAACTGTTCTTCGGTAAATTCAAAGACCTATTGTTTGATTAATTTAACAGTTATATTATCACCAAATATATTCAAAATTTACATTCTTATCAGCCAATTTAGGGCCTAACATCGGACCTTCGAACCCATTCTTCGAAGCATGTCTAGATAGGGAGTAAATAGCATCAATTACCTAAAAAAAAATTAATTAAAAAACAAAATATAATATAAATTGATATAGTTACTTGATTGGGATGTTTCTTTTCATATAAATCAATAGTTTGAAATAGTTCAAATTTTGGACAACCAATTTCTTCAGCACCTTTTAAAAACGTGGCAATATTTTCCATCTATATATGATTAATTAATAAATATCTAATATGGCGGATCAAGAATATTATATTAATTACTTGCTTAAAAGCCATCCTTGATTGATTATATTTTACTTGTTTATCTGGGCGAATTTTGTTTAAAACTCTAATAAATTTAGAATTTGAATAAGAATGATATGTAATTTTATAATTATTATAGATATTACCTGCACAAAATAACACCATCTTTTAAAGCTTCGAATAAGTCGTTATTTTCAATGGATTCTTCTAACACAGTCTCTATCCACTCACGTACTGCTAACTCCCTCTTAATATCGTATTTACTATCCAATTTATTTTTAATCTCTTTATCAATACCGTATAATCTTTCAGACACCATATTTATTGTTTTTCTTAATAAAGAATGGAAAATTGAATTAAACTTTGGAAAGAACTAGGCTTATATACTCTTTAGTAAAGTCCAGTTTATATTAAATTATTGGTTAATAGGTATAGAATGTTCATTTTAAAATCAAATGTTATGAGAAATTATGAAGTGGTGAATATGAAAGTTTTAAGATGATGTAATAATCTTGCAAAAGTTTGTACTCAAGTTTAGGATCTCCATTTTTGGTTTCATTGATATCAATAGATATATAATTACGTCAATATAGTATTTAAATTCTATTATATTTTGGTTATAAATATTTGATAATATATATATATACATAATCTTAGTATTACATTAATACTATAGTAATTTTAATATCAAATAATATAAAAAAATTACCTTTTAAATTATTAATTTGTTCTAAAAAGGTATCAAACTTTAAAAACCGGAATATTCAAATTAACTCAAAATTCAAAAAAACCATCTAAATCTATCACTAGCTAAGATTACTGATATCTATCAACAAAGCTAAAACCCACACATTAATTACTGCCCAATTCTATTAATAATCAATTATATTTTAGTATATTCATCTAGGTGATTGTTAAATTAGAAACCCTTCACTGACTTTAATTGATAAGAAAAGAAATGATTTGATACTAATTAGTTAAGACTTATATTGTTATTCTTTTTTGGCAATCGATTTTTTATTGGTTGAAGGGATATTTTGATTATTTAATGAGTTTTAAATTTGAAAATTTGGTTTTAATGATAAATGAACTTATATAACTGTAATAAGCTCACTATTTATTTCATTATTTTTCGTAAAAGGAGAAACTGAACTCTATTAAAAATTATAATTATTTATAATATAGTCTATATTTCGATGTATTTTAATATATTATTAATTACTAAGTATTTCCAAGTAATATGGAGTTGAATTATAACCTTATAATCAAGCACTAAAAGACTTCATTAATGTATATATATATCAGTTCATAAATATTATAAATGTCGGATGATATAGATTGATATCAGTTTATATAAAATTAGTAGTGATTGATATTGATGATTTGTATATTAATTTAATTGAATACACAACAATTAATAAATATTACGATTAAAACCATAGACAATTGGAAAAGAGTTAAATATATTGATTGAAAGATATGTTAGTATTTGATCATAAATACTAATGTTTAGCATTGATCTTGTATGAAATTTAAAAATAAAGTGAGGCGATATTTCCAACAGAGCAAATAGACCAGTCAATTAAACTCAAATTCATTAACATAGGATATTTTTGATTTTGAAATATATATTTGAAAATTATTCAAAATTATTCACTCAAATATCATTCACATTTATTTTATAATAATTTTTCAAAGAAAAAAATTCAATCAATTCTCATAATTAAAATAATTATAATATTTTAAGAGAAATATAAAAAGAATTAGACAGATAGAACGAAGAATGATATAATTAAATAATTATTAAAAATTTGAATAATTATAATTGAAAAAAACAATAAAAAAAACAGATTTTGTTTAAAAAAATTTGTTTTTATTAAATATTAATAAACCTCAAAATAAATATTTCATTACCTAACCAAAAAAAGTTTTAGTAAATTTGTAAACAATAATTTAGAAAAAATACAGATTAATTAAAAGATCAGAAACGAGGAATTCCATTAAAATACAAAGTTTAAAAAGTCAACTTGGATGGAGTCTAGGACTCAACAAGGTCAGATGAAAAAAGGATCACTTTGCTTCATCAAGAAAGTATATTGATAAAGAGTTGAATAAGTTGTATTACCTTAATTGTTATTCATTGGGTTTGGTTTAGGATGAGGTATTGATAGATAACAATTAAGTGTTATCATCAATAAAATGAATTTTGTAAAAACATTGGATCTAAAATAAAAGGTAAAAAAATAGTGGTTGGAAATTATGGGATAGTTTTCTCAATCTCATTAATTCAAGTTTTAAAATTTTTACAAAATATTTGTAAATTGATAATCGAGATATTTATATATTTTATATTATAAATTATTCATTGAACATACGATATATAATTATTTTTAGTTTTTGATAATAGGAAAAAATACCAAATTTTATTATTTTTATATTAAACAAAATTTGTAATAATTTAGATAATTTAATTTTGCATAAATATTATCATACTAAGTAAATACTATTAATATTCAAATTTTTATCAAATTGTAATTATATAAAATAATTGATCTTCCAAATATATATAAATTAAAATTTTTATTATTTATTTGTATAAGATAATAAGACTTCAAAGCCAAATTGTGTTGTTCAATAAATTACATATGAAAATTTATTTGTCATCTAAAAAATAGATGATTTTATTAAAATGAATAACGATAAATTATAAATACGATTATTTTTCATTGCTGAAAAATAATAATATAAACTATTCGTATGATCCTGAAGAAATATTATAACTGTCTGAAGAGCCGTATGTAAAATTGGTGGAAGCTACGTCGGGAGGTGGGAGTTCGTCGCTAGTATATGAGGATCCCAAATTTTCATTAGGAGCCCATTTTGCAACACTGAGAGGTTCGGGTATTCCTCTCACCATGGGTCCAACGCATTTGACCTTGCGTTTGGAGAGTTGATCAAAAATTTGAGCCTTCAAAGCTGATTTAGATTGTCTTTGTTGTGCAAGTTTTTTACCAGCGTCAGAGATTTGTATGGTGTCTAGACTGGATTCCTTATTGGAGGAGACAGTTGTTTGATTAGGGATAAAGTGGTGTGGGATGTACTTGTCATTGGATTGAATCATATCAGATTGAAGGACTTCGATTTGGAGTAGCTGAGAAGATAATTTTTGTTGGATTGCTTGAATCGAGGTATTGATATTATTCATTACGATTTGAATTTGATCGATAGTTGGTACTCTGCAAATTGAGATAATGTTATTAAACTAATACTATATAAATGAAGAAAATAAATACCTTTTACTATCTGAACCTTTGTTTTCAAGTTTAGCAAATAATTCTTCAACTTGCTTACTAAGACGATTACAAGATTCATTCCAATCATTAAATTTGGAGTATTCACGAATCTGTTCAGGCGATAGCTGATTAAATTGGGTTGGGTTCTTTTGGTTTAATCCTCTAATTTCATTTAATATGTGCTGATAGAATCGATTCAATTGTTTCCATCCTTCATAAGCGGCGGTGACTTTTTGTATACAGTTAGAAGAATTCATTTTCTGTGTTTTAATAGAAGAAATCAATTGATCTAAATACTGGCTCCATTCAGTAACATTTTGTGGTTCATATTCACCGATAGAAATGGAACTATACATGTATTCATCTCTAAAAGCGGTTATTTGATCGCCAGATTGTTTAAGAGAAGCTCGAGCAGAGTTTAATTGATCGTTGAACTTATCCTTGAATAAGTTGATAATCATGCTAGCAACCTGTTCTTTAGTTTCTGTATGTTTAGGAGGTTCAGGACAAGCTGGATAGGTTGGAAGAGTAGGCCATTGAAATGCCACAGGTTCTGATTCTGCAACTTCATCTTCCATGTCATCATCATCCTCTTGTTGGAAGGGCTCAGCAGCTTTTGTTTGATTTAACGGAGCTGAGGGTTGAAAAGTAGATTGTACTTTTGGTAGTTCAATCTTTGTAAGCAGATTTGCAGTGGATGTTTGGGGTTTTTGATCTTGAGTCTCAGCTGTTGATTTAAATTGTGAACCATCTATATAAATTGTTATTAAATATAAACTTAGTATCTTTGTATAGTTACATACCTTTGCTAGGCTCTGCTCTAGTAGAATCATCCTTTGTTTCACTGGAGCTCTCTTTTGGAATAGATAAGGTTTCAGGAGTAGTTTCATTATTGGATTTGCTAGATAAGAATGAATAGTCAGATTCTTTAGTAAGTTGAGATATAACTCCAGTAGAATCATTCTCGGTATTAGCAATTTTAGCATCTTCAACCTTATATTGCTCAGCTTCAGTTTCTGAAATTGCTTCACTAATTTGTGTGACTGGAGTTGGAAGAGCAGATAATTCCAAAGTTTCAGGGAACCCACCATCAGGAATCTCCTCAGTCCATTGAATTTTTGAAAGATCACCATGTCCAGCTTCTGAGAAATAATCTTTGCTTTCTAGCATCTTATACTTATAATTTTCATCCTTTATAGTATCACGATAAATGACATCATAAGCATAACACTGTCCATAAGTATTGAGGATAGTGAGGATAGGTCTAGGTGAAAGATCAGCACCAGAATCGAGATCGGGATTGGGGATGAGTCCTTGAACTGATAAATCTAAAATTTGACCAACTGGGAAAGAATCGGAATCGTCATGGAATTCAATGAGAGGATGGTTGATTAAAAATCTTTCATTGGGAGTAAGGGTTTCGACTTGAGTATTTTCATTTGAGCGAACCTTAAAATAAATAGCATTACTGTGGAAAGAAAAATTCATTACGAGCAATTGTTCATTATTTGGAAGAATATCTGGAATTTCATTCACAAAAAAATGCTGCTGGAGAGAATTCTCAAAAGGAGGGAAAACCAAGTCACTTGAGGAATAGTAGCAGATTTCACCATCCTTAATAATTGAAAAAGTTAACCAATACAAATCTTGGTCTGAGTCGAAATGTAAAGAGATTAAAGTTTTGGGATTAGCAAATTGAAACTCAACTAATTGCACCTTTTGTGTTTGAATTTCAACAGGGGTTGGAAAGGTGAATTTTTCTTCACCTTGGATATTGTACTTCTTAATTGTACCATCCAAAAGACCAATACAAAAGTTGTCTTCTTCGTCACCAATAAATCCAACTATTCAAATATTGTTAAAAAATCAGTAAAATTGAAAAATATATGGAAATACCTGCAACTCCTTGTAACTCTGTTTCCAATTTATAAGTTAAATCCGAGTTCAATAAATGGACAGATTCACCATCCAACACAATTATAATACAAGTATTTTCACTGGAGCGATTAATAGCTAATTTAGTAATGGATTCTCCATTAAATTCTAATTGATGGATAGGAGCAGCCTGATTTTTCTAAATACCAATTGTTATTGGATCAACTCAAATAAGGATTGATTTGTAATTACTTTTTCGAATATTTCAGAAATTTCATAAACTAATAAATGATTTCTAACAGCAACTAAAATCTTTTCGTCGCCGGGTAAGAATTTAAGGTATGAGGGGATGCCTTGCCTTGTACAAACCCAAAGTGGAGAGTATGCTTGTTGGATTGAATCATCAGCCTCTCGAAGTTTTTCATAAAATTTAGTGGTTGATAAAATAGAAAAACCTAAAATATTACGAAATCAATAACCATAAAAAATGATTAAGAGAATAGATTATAGTACCCTTAGTATTTCCCATTAATATTAATTGTTTAGATTGGCAAATATCTAATAAATTTTTGGGGATATAGTCATTAATAGCAAAGCTAGCTTCTTTCAAATCTTCTTCGTCAGGATCCGGTTTACTAAGTGGAGTAATTTGAAGGTTGCACGTTTTATTGAGTCGCCAGAAGTTTAGTTCCTATCAATATTAAAAAAGTCAAATCTTAGAATTTGAAAGTTATATCTGAATTTATTACTTCTAACTCTTTCTCAACGAATTCACCTTTACTTGCTTTCATCAGTGATACAAATAGAATTTATATATTGTTAAATTGAATTATAATATAATTTATATTAAAACTATTGCTTAGTTTAAATTATTTTGATAATTATAGTAATTCTGTTTAATAGTTAAAATTAAACAATATATAATTGAAACTTATTAATTCATTGAACAGAGAGTGATTGAATTTAACTTTTGATCAAATTATTTTTCATTTATGGGATTATGTTGGAAAATTATTATATAAAAGTGATATCTTGATAATGTATTGTCGAATTAAATTAATTGATGTAAGGGTTGGACTATTATGTTAATAATCAAAAAAATTATTTAATAAATGTGGGTTTTCATACCTCTGTATTTAAGTATATTTAATTTTCTACTAATATTTTGATTGAGTAAATCACGATATTTTTTTTCAATAATTTTGATACAATTAAATCAATTAACTAGAATTTAACTAGAAATTGCCAATTGTTTCAGAAATATTAAATATTGATCTTATTGTTATTACAAAAATATAGTAATATTTTTTGAAAATGACTATTTTCATAAATTTTATTTAACTATTCATAATTTGTTAAATAGAAAATGGGCTTAATTTTTGAGTTTGTGATTGTGTAAATGACATCATCATCCAATCGTGTTTAATAAAATAGTCCAAAACCATAATTATAAAGTTAAATATTTACAGTCCATTGTCAAATTAAGAATCAAACACTCATCCATTCATTCAATTAACATATCATTCAATTAAATTCAAAAATGGTAAACATATTCAAATAAGTTATTCAATAACGATAATATCAATTGGTTAGGCTGATGCTTTAGACTGCGCTTTGGATCTTATGAGACGTTTACCACCTCAAAAGGTGGAAGAGAACACCTCCAAGCTGATTCAAATTTTACCCGACTTAACGGATGATATTTTGGAATCAATTGACCAACCTCTCATTATTGCCAAATGTTCTCAAACTGGTAAGCACTACCTCCAAGCTGACTTTAACCGTATTGGCGATTCTTACCGCTCTCCATGGTCTAACGAGTACGACCCTCCTATTCAGGATGCCGACTTTCCTAACCCTAAATTGAGACAATTGGAGTTGGCTGCCAATCAAGCTTTTGATACTTACAGGGAATTGTAATATTTTTATTTTATTGATATTAGTTTTATTAATATTAATATTGTTTTGTTTTAGATATTACGAAGGCGGTGTTTCTTCCGTTTATTTTTGGGAAGTTCAAAACGGTTTTGCAGGTGCTATTTTAATTAAGAAAGGTAAATGATACAATATGCCTATTTATTTATTTATTATATCAGTATATTTTTCTTAAATTGAATAGTTAATGATAGTAATAAAAACGTGAGAGGAGTTTGGGATTCTATTCACATATTTCAATGTCATGAAAAGGGACCTCAATCTCATTATGAATTAACTTCTACCGTTATGTTATATACCATTAAGAGTACAAGTACTGTAGGCTATATGAATCTTTCTGGTAGTATCACTCGTCAGGTAACTATTTTATTCATTTCAATGATTGTTTAATACTCATGAAATATTCTAAATTTTAGGAAACTTTTGATCTTCCAGCAACCGATCCCAATCAACATATTGGCAATTTAGGAAGAATGGTAGAGGAGATAGAAATGAAAATTCGTAGTATTTTACAAGAAGTTTACTTCCAAAAGACTAAAGACGTGGTGAATATGATCCGCTCAACTCAGTCTAAAATGGATGAAGAATTGAAGAATGATTTTAGGAATTCTTTGGCCAACAGTTTGAAGGCTAGAGCTATGAAAAACAATGAATAATCCTTTTATTATTTTGTTTCTTACTAAAATGATTTTTATCATAAATAATTTTAATATAATTAGTTAGATTTTGATTTATTTCTAATTGATATAATTATTAAAAATTCAATTAAGATTTTATAACCCATCTATATTGATTTAAATATATCAAAGAAAATCACATTCATTAATTATTCTTAAAATAAGATTAATGCTAATTACTTTTTCATCAAAAGATAATATATATTATTTCAATTTTAATACTCTCAAATAAACCTTAACTAACAAAAATTTTAATTAAAAATAAGAATTCATATTAACTATTATTACTCCAATAAATTTTTGTAAAAATCTAAATATTACCCAATAATATTTTATTCGAATTAAATTTATAATCATTTTCAAAATTATTCATAGTTATTTATATTAATAAAAAATTGATAAATTTCAAACCGACTTCCTCAGTGAAATTAAATTGAATTGATTACATTGATATTTATAAAAATGCTCAATACAGATAAAATTAATAGTTAATCCTTTATTTCATATAATATAAATACTAGGTATTGTTGTATGAAGCGGTTATCCTTGAATAATTAACCCATGGTAAATTGATCATCAATCCATCGAATTAAATCACCTATGTGACCCCATACAATAAACGTTAAAAAAGTGTTTTTAAGCTCTAGTAAATGATCTTTTAAATGCACATTAATCGGTAATGATATCCAGTTAAGCAAGAACTGACTTGTTAATAGTAATTTTCGGATTTGGTCATTATCAGTTTCTATTGAAGTAGCGTTGGGCTGCTGGCAGTAATTAATTAAATTATAAATGAGGCCAGAATAGAATGACTTGGTGAAGTTGACTTGAAAGTGAAATAGATTAGATATGAGGTTTAAATAATTCACATTAATGGGTGATTCTAGTAATAAGTCTAAGTATGTATCAAATTGAGGGGGGTATTGCGATAATGAATCGAAGAATACGAGGGTTAAATCCATGTTGTGTTCCGATAATTTCAGGATTTGGTCTATAGAAATAAATTCTTGGAATAATAACGGATATAGTCGGTTTCGTTCCTTGGAGTAATATAATTCACATATCAGTACTTTGATCATATCTGGATGTAGCGTTTGTTTTAATGCGAGATTCCATGCATTCAATAAAGCAAAGTCTGGTATACAATAGTCATTCTCTTGATCTATTATAAATTCACTCCATTCCAAGTTATAAATAGGTAAGTGATAGTCAGCAAAGTGAAGGTCATTCAAGGTTATTGGAAGCGGAGGAGGAACAACTAAGCCATCCAATTGTTGTTTAAAGTCATCATTTAAAACCCAAGGATGTTTGAGATTTAATAATTCATCAATGTTATATAAATTGTTGATTGATTCAAATGCTGAATCATTAAAATTTAATAACTTTTTCATATATTTTTCTAAAGGTAAATCCAAATACTTGAATAAAAATTCATTAGTATCAATATGAGATAAATTCAAAAAATCTACTAATTTACCTTTGATAATTCATCTGATAAGGACCAAATTAAACTCCTTAACACAGGTGTCAGATAATTTTTAGAATTTTCATTATTATCTAATTTTTTAAAATTTAATAGACAGTTTTGATAAGTGGTTAAATATGGGTTCTGAATAATTGTTTGGGATCGGTATTTCCAATATGTAAATATTATCGCATAGTACCAAGTTTGTATACTTTCTTCACTAACTAAATGGAAAAAGAAGTTAAATAAACAATAATATAATCAATAATTAGTATTATATAAACAGCATTTTTTCTTAATATTAAAAGAGTAACTAATTTATAAATAATTTAATTATATTACTTTTATTTAATAATTTGTTAAAATTTTGATATTGTTCGTATTGGGATAAATTGCTCAAATTTGTATTTAGCTGAGAACATAATGTATTGAGGTTGACATGATTATTATTACTAGTATTAAATATTTGATTGATAATCTCTTCAAGTTTCATAAATTATTATTGATAATTGTGATAATTATGATAAGTTATTGATATGACGTGTGATTGTAATAATAATGTCAAATTTATAAATTTTAAATTTATTTTTGCAATTATGGGTTCATTATTGAAATATATCATTCCATTCTTTTTCACCTATTTCCAATAATGATTACAAAAAGAATACAAATTTAATGATATTAATTTGATCTAGGTTTAAAATATGCCTTATACAAGTAGTCTATTCCTATTGTTTTTTTAACATGAAATAACAATAATAGTAATTTCATTATCAATTATACTCAATATTGAAGAAATAATTTTCAAATTATTATAGAGATCATAGTAGCAATAAAGTTCATTTTTGTGATCGTTTCATTAGACATAGTAATTGGGCCTTGCTAATTGTAAATAGATTCAAAGATGAATCGAAAATATACTTTGAGAATTAGCTCTCAGTTCTCTACGTTGTCCATACCTTGAGCCCTGTGCTTTGAACTTTGAAAATTTGAGAAACTATGCTTTACAGTTTGTATTGAAGGATATGATGCCAATCGTATTAATTAATAAATCCTCTAAATTTTATCGTATAAAAAATAAGATTAGTACTATTTATTTTTATGTAAGGAGAATCATATTTGTTAAATAGGCGATTATTTAAAACAAGATCATGATTAGTGCTGCTGCGTTGGAAGGTTGAATGATTGTTGCAATATGCCGTGGCTCAGGACTTGAATTGCTCGTATGTAACTTATTTTCTTAAGCTGAAGAATAGATTTGGCGCTGATACATGATGCATACATATTTTTTGCAACAATGCTTTGGCCAAATATGTAAAAGAGATGTCTTTCCGAGTGTGTGCAACATGATTTACATATAAATAGTTAATACATTCCGAGATACTTGTAGCAAAGTCAACATCAGCACTTTGTTCAATATCACGAATTTCCATTGCAACACTCATGTCTATTGAGAGAGTATCTACAGCTGGATAATGGGACGTAGATAATGGGACGTAGGTTGTTCAGAAAATTCTCATAATGGGTAATTATTTATGTCAACAATATTTAAACTTTTGCTAAAAAACTCTTCATTGTCATTTCTTTTAACTTTGAAATTGAATATGAATTAATCATTGACAATACATAATTAACTTGATCCCTTATTAAGAATGAATTGAGTCATTTTGTGTTTTATTTAGTATGTTCAATTCTGATGTCATATTTATAGAATTCAATTTTTTCAAAAAATGTATGACAAAACAATCAACTATTATTATTTAAAAGTTGGATATAATAAATGTATATTAAGATGATAATGGTAAAATATAAACTAAAATTAAATGCATTTTGCAAATTAATATTAGATCAAAATAATTTTTTATTCACTAATTCCATAAACAAAAATTCCCAAAATTTCAACATATTTAATTGAATGATTTAAATTAATCAATTCAAGCTATGTTCAACAATCAATAGTCACTTAATTAACATTTTTATTTTTTTAAATATTAATATTATTGGATTATGTCAGTTGCGGTATGAAATGATTTTATCATTAATATTTGTATTGTATATATTTGCTATATGTATTGTATCTCATAAAATATATAGTAGTCATTATTTTAACTTTTATTCAATTAATCTGAATTGTAATTCAAATTTTTGTTTTCGCAGCCAATCAGATGATTTAGATTAACCAAATAATACTGCTGTTTCAACCTCTTTTCATTAATATTTTAAATCAAAGCGTACTAATGGTTAATTAATATATTTTGTTATTTTAAATACTATTGTTCATCAAACTTAATTTCAATATATATTAATTTAATTTTTATTATTTAGAGTTTATTCGGTTTAGGTACGCCCGCTGAAATTGAGGTTCGCTTTAATAACGAAGAAGAGAGAAAATTAGTAGAAGTTAAAGTTGATAAAGATCATCGTGAAAAGTTTCCCTTATTTTTCGATGGGGAATCAGTTAGTGGAAAGGTAAATGGAATAGACATTGATATAGCTTGGGAATTTATTTATTTTATTTTAGGTGATTGTAAAGGTTAAAGATGGTAAAAAATTAGAACACCACGGTATTAAGGTTGAATTTATTGGAAATATTGGTAAATTCCATAATTTAAGATATCAATTTAATAATACAATGTTTATATCATTTATCATATAGAAATGTTTTATGATAGAGGAAATCACTATGAATTCACTTCTTTAGTTCAAGAATTATGCACACCTGGCGAATTGAGACAAACTACTTCCTTTGATTTTGAATTTAAGAACGTTGAAAAGGCTTATGAAAGTTACCATGGTATCAATGTTAAATTGAGATACTTTATCAGAGTTACCATCAGTCGAAGAATGTCTGATATTGTTCAAGAGAAGGATATTTGGGTTCATTCTTACAGAATGCCTGCTGAAACTAATAATGTCATTAAGATGGAAGTTGGTATTGAAGATTGTTTACATATTGAATTTGAATATAACAAATCAAAATACCATCTTAAAGACGTCATCGTTGGTAAAATCTACTTCTTATTAGTTCGTATTAAAATCAAGCATATGGAACTCTCTATTATCAGAAGGGAAACTACAGGGTCAGCTCCTAACCAATATAATGAAAGCGAAACTGTGACCAAATATGAAATTATGGACGGTGCTCCAGTTCGTGGGGAAACCATTCCTATTAGGTTATTTATGGGAGGATTTGAATTAACACCTACCTATCGCGATGTCAATAAGAAATTCTCTACTCGTTACTATTTGAATTTAGTACTTGTCGATGAAGAAAATCGTCGTTACTTCAAACAACAAGAAATTACCATCTACAGAAAGAAGGATGATGAAGAGGATGATGATCTTGATTTAATTAAAAATGAACAAGAAGAGCCAGCCGCACAAGAAGGCGAAGATGCTTTACCTACTCCCGAAGCTGATTAATCATCCAACACTTATTAAATTAAAACATAATAAAAATCATTATTATTTATATTTATTATGATATTAATATTAATATAAATGCAGTTAGTTAATCACGTGACTTTATAACACCATAATTAAACATATTTTACCGAATCAGCATATAAATCTACTTGTCATCATTCTGTCATTTTATATCCTTTATAAAATTTTAAAATCAAACCAATACTATGAGCTCCTTTAATAATATATTTACTAATAAAAATGAAAGCGAATACAAATTTTTAGACAAAGCTTACGACATATTAAACTGTGCACCAGGCAATTCTATTGAACAAATTTCAGTTGAATATCGCAAATTAGCTAAAGAGCTTCATCCCGATAAGAATAAAGAATCCAAAAAAGACTCTGGAGGTTTTACAGAAATTCAAAAGCTAAACGCTTGTTATGATTTAATGAAAGATCCTGAACTGAGGGAGAAGTATGACACTTGGTTAAGGTCAGGTTTAGCCATTTCATTTAATACGTGGATAAATTTACCTCCTGCAGCCCAGTCACTACACTGGGCGAAGCCCGATACGACCAAATGGTTGAAAGCAGAAACCGAAGAAAAAAAAGAAGAAATTAGCAAAGATAAAATTATTGCACCTATTCAGGTTGGAAGAAGTTTAATTGACCAGTTCAGAAACTATGAAATATAACATCAAAATACTTTAAAAAATGCATTATGATTTTTATTAAATTTAAACTTCATCGAATTCGTTGACGATACCGTTTTTGTGAAGATGATGATCTTCAATAAACTTCTTTATACTGAAAGCTTTTTGCTTCAATTGTTTCGTCAGTTCATTTGATTTCGTACCCAACTTGGATTTTAGATTATTATGAGCTTCATTGTCACCACCATTGTATTTAGCATTACCTTTCTCCAAGTGACTGTAAACTTTTTTTGTGATGGACTTTTAATACCTCCGACCCTTTCTGTTTTCTCTTGCGCCTTCATCACCATAATTCTATACCCATTCTTAATCAACTTCTTGTCATTCTCATTAAACCACTCCCTCAACCTACTACGATCCTTATGAGCTTGTGAATTTAATTCATTCTCATTATGACTAGAAACCGAAGCAATAAAATAAGTTAAAGAATAAAAATAACCAATATAAAATAGAATGATTCATATTAATATTAATTCCTTAAAAAATCAATATTAAATAAGTCTACCGTGATATTCTCTCATCTATTTATATTGCAATAATCTTTAAAATATTGTACAAAAACCGTCATTTCATTATTAAGGTAAGCAAAATAATAATTTTTAAATTGTTCACCAAATTATGAATTGTTTGCTGAATTAAATTTTTAACCCAAAACCGACAAAATAAACAATTTCAACTTATTGATAATATTAAAACCTACAGTTAAAATAATTGTTATATATATCTTAAGATATTATAATATTATATACTAAAACCTAAAATTCGTTGATAATCCGAGTATCTATAGTCAATAATGCTGCTTATAATTAATCTTGTAATCCTTTCACATAAATTGACACAGTAATTGAAACCTGATCAATAATATTTCTCTTTAATTAATTTGGATTGCAGTGGTATGATGATGATTCATAGTTAATCATAACAGATTTGATAAAATTATCAGTTATATAGTATTGAATATCTATATACTGATATTTGATATTATAAGGATTATAATTTGGAATCATAAGTTGTGCTATATAATAGAGCTTAAATATAACCATTTAAATTTATATTTTATATAAGTTATTAATAAAATAAATAAAAAAATTGTTGATTTTAGAGTGTCAATAATAAAAATATTTATAATTTCAAAAAAAAGATTCGAATAAGTAAATATTTGTATTGTTAGGATGAAATAAGGGTTTTATGAAATATTATTACTAAATTTATATTGAAAACCTAAAATGATTATGATTGATAAGATATATAGTCGCATAAGTGTTATTATACTAACAATGTAGTGATATATACATCCGATCTAATAACTATAATAATAGTTACAAATTATATTACAAATAATTCAATGATTATCATATGCATTTTCTTTGAAATACCAGCAATTTTACACAATCAAAATAGTATAATTTTGAAAGTAAATTGATGAAAATCTGTGAAAAAAAATAATCTTAGGTTATATAGAATATTTGATTTCGTTTGAAATATGAAGCAGTTATCGTCGATTCTGATAGATGATTGTAAGGTTATGGAATTATAAATATATATATATATGATATACACTAATGACTAATATATTTATTAATATCAAAATATCTATTCTAAATTTAAAATTTTATCAATAATTATTTTAAAATTAAACAATGTTTGAATAAAATCTCTTTAATATCAATGAGCCTTAATATTACACTATAGTGAAAATTATTTATCTCCATTTATGAATTACCACATTATGATGAATGATTTTTAATAGTTACAGTAATAAAAAATATTGATAAACTTAATATTTGACAATTTTCTTTAAAGCCATATTAAAAATTGAAATAAGCCCAACTCGAAAAAACTTTGAAATGTTTTAATAATAATTTATAGATAAAATTAGAAGTAAAAATGAAAACAGGAATGAATCATTTATTTATTTATAATTTATTCAAATTTATTATATTATATAATATAATGACTGAAAATTATTGCGAAATATTTATTATAAGATCAACAATTTTGTAATCAAAAAGTGAACAAAAATTATTGAAGAAAAAGATATTTGTAATAAATTGAAATATATATATATATATATTAAATAATTGAGAAATTAATTTAATTGAAATCATAATTTTATTTTAATTTATAAAAAATATATAACAAGGCTTGAAAAAAATTTTTCTTAATTACTATTAATTAAAAATTAAAAATTCAGTTTATTAAATTCATGATTTATTCAAATCGAGTCCCATAAACAATACTTAGGATTATATAATTGGAATATAACAAAGTCCTAAATTAATTCAAAATGAAATACGTTTACCCAACTAGCAGGTTGAGAAAATGTTTAAAGAAACATCAGCCCAATTTACATCTGACCAAAAAAGCTGAAACTATGGTATTTTAATTAATTTATGTTATAATATTGGTATTGATTGGTCATAATTAGGTATATTTAAATTATATTCTATTCCTAAAACAATTAGTCGATGAAGCTAAACTCGAGAGTAAGAGTACCTATAATTCGAATACTTTGCAACCTGAGCACGTTGACAGCGTATTGGAAGTAAGTATTATACACCATATTCAGCTTAATCAATACTAATTAATTTTTTAGAATGTGTTAAACAAAAACCGAGGTTAATTGATAATTATAATGTATTATTATTGAAGAGTTTGTATCTATGTTATATTAAAATAATTTTTTATTTTGAATAAAACTACACTACTATTATTGACATTTTTCCATAATGAAAGTTTGATATAAGCCTAATAAATATAATATGTTAGAATAAATATTTTACAGCTGAAGTGAATTAATTACCGATGGCTTCCCATTCATCTTCTGGGAATTCGTCAGGACCTTCTGATGATATTACGTCCATTCGGTATAATAGATCGTTGAAATCGGGTTGTTTGCAATAATGTTCATAATACTCATGAAATCCGAATGTTTCAATTAATTTGAGTCCATATTCTGAAGCCAATCTATTAAAATAATTAATATCTATATAGTAATGATTATATTATAAATTTACTTGACAAATGTACCAAAGTGAACGAGATATTCGGGACAGTCATCGATTGCATCTTCTAAATGGAACCAGTATTTGCATCCAAAAGGTTGAAATTTGTCTTTACTTTCGAATCGAATATTGTAGATACTGTTACCAAATTTTAAACCCTCTGAACTTCTTAATTTTTTACTATAAAATTATTGTTATTACTACTATTATTTATGTGAATAATTTATAATACTTCAACTTACACTATTCTATAAGCATTGGGAATAGTACCAATAAATTTGCCATTGGGCTTTAAATTATTGGTTACATTACTCAACATCATTCTTGCCTTCTCTTCAGTTTCGAAGGAGTAATGTAAACAGAATTGTAAACTGACAACGTCCGCTTGAAAATGAGCTGGAAAGATAGTGCTTGTAGATTTCTAATCAAAATATTAATGACAAATTTATATATTAAGTATTTGTGAATTTACTCCAAAACAGTCATGTACAAAGAATTTAGCATCAAATTTGGCTCCTCTCATTAATTGATATCTGGTCATTGCTTGCTCTACGGAAACTGCTGCAATATCTAATTATTTAACAATGAAATTAATGTCAATAAACTATAAAAATCTGAATGAAATAATTAAGAATTACCAGCACCAACGTAACGACTAGCATTAGCTCTAGAAAATTTCATTAAATCGCCGCCTTTACCACATCCCAAATCCAACACGGTATCGCCCTTCTTCACCGTACATCCTATCAAGAGGGATTTGACCCAATTGTTAAAACTACGCAACTTGAAAATTCTGCTCTCTTTTCGTTTGCTCACACCCAAATCCGGTCTTCGGTTGTAGTGTTGGGCTACTTCCAGCACGGTGTTGGAATCGACTTCTACTTGACTTGGTATACTTAGCAATGGGGTTTGGGTAACTTGGGGCATAGGTAATGAAATTGGACCCGTGGAAGAACCGTTGGTGGAAGTCGTCTTATTTGGCGTATTGTCCGCCTTATCGTTACTTTCATCCTTATTGTTATTAATTGTATTTGACTCAATATCCTTATGTTCGTTATCATTCTCAATAGAGATTTGACTTTGATCATTAATATGATTTTTGCTATTATTATCATTATTAGTATTATTAGTGTCATTAGTATTATTATTGTTATCATTGTCAGTTTTCAACAATTTTCTAGGTTGTTCATCTTCTAAATCGTCCTCTAATTCATCCAAATCGTCCAATTCGTCATCCAAACTTTCGAAATCTTTTTCGGTAAGTTGAAAAGGGTTATCATTATTGTTAGAATTTTCTTCAGTATTGGGAATATCATCCAAACTGGTAGAAGAAAATGACGAATTAAAAATTTCTTTAGCAGAATCTGACAAGGTATTGAGGGGACTGCTGCTGGATTCGTGTTCCATCATTGTTATTATTATTATGACTGTGGTTATTTTTTTGTTATTTCATTGTTGTCAGTTGGTTGATTAGACCTAAATATTACTTATAGTTTCAATTTGGTTTTTGATTTATGGGATTGGGAATTTATCATTTGATTATCGAATTAAAACATATTATTTAATAACAGTATATATTATATAATTAGTTTTGAATAAAATAAGAAATAATAGTCTTTTTGTTATATGTAATATAATATCTATATAAGATGATTATTGAAATATTATTTAAAATTATACAGTATTGAGTATAGTTGATTATATTTTTAATTTAATATTACTATAGAAATTTAATAACAACAAAATTTTAAAAACAAAATTGAATATATTTTTTAATATATAATACATGTAAATAATTAAACAATTTAAAATAAATACTCTCTTATATTATTAACTATTTGTAATACTTTGGGTAAATTGCTAACACTTAAATAATTTTCTTTAAAGACTGTAATTTGATATTTTATATATTAATTAAATATATTTATAGAAATCTTTTTTATTATATATGTTTTTTAATTGCCTAAAGCAATTCTAATTATATAGGTTATAATCTAGTGAATATATTAAATATGGTGGTTTTTCTCTTTTTTATTTATTTGCAAAATTCTTTATGGCTTTAGCCTTATAATATATAAATTTTAAAAATATCAAATAATTTGCTATTATTAATTATATATATATATTTAAGTTATATATAGAATTTTATTTTGATATTATTTATTATAGATATTTTATCAACAACCTAATAAAACAAGGATTAACTATTAATATGTAGTTTATTATTATTAATTAATTTATTATTACTTAAGGATTAAATTATTATAATTTCTTAAAAATATTAAATAATTAATTTCCTTTATTTTTAATCATAGATATTTATTTATAATTATTATATAAAAAACTGATATTTTAATATAAAAAAATACTAAATAGGAATATATTAGCTTATAAAAATAAAATATAAAATTTAAATTATTTATATTTTTAATTAAGGGAAAACTTTAAATAATTTTTAATTAATATTAAAAATATTTAA
>JNEM01006183.1:0-17133 GCA_000697335.1 Conidiobolus incongruus B7586 | reverse complement strand
TATATACTTTAATTTAAATTAATTTAGTTAAGAATTGTTTAAGTTATAGGTAAATATATAAGTGATTTTTATTTTATAACTCACTTTTATAGGCTAATATATATGGTTTTTTTTAAATAAAAGTATTTCAAATTAGTATTTTTTAAATAATTTGAAAAAACTTATTAACTTATATAATAATTATAAAATATATAAATTTAAAACTATAAAAAACTTTCTAATTAAAAATAACTGGAAAAAACTACTATTTTTAATATACTCTTTAAATTATAATTTATATAATTATAATTACTTTAGATAATTAAAAAACTAGCTTATAAAAAAGAAAATTTTTATAAAAAAATTTAATTGGTTTATAAAATATCAAATTTTAGTCTTTAATAAAAAAAACTATTTTTTAAATATTAAATCTTTGTTAAAAATATAATAAAAAGTAATTAATAATAAAAGAAACTATTAAACTTATATTATATATTTATTTTGATATATTATATATTAAAATATTAATTTATTTTTAATTGCAAAAAATTCCCATTATTAAAAATATAGAGTAATATCAAATATTCTATTTTTATGTTGATTTATATCTTTTTAAATAATCTATTAAATTAATAATATAAAGAGATTTAATTCAAATCATTTATATTAAAACTGTTTTATAGATAATATTATTTATTGGTTAAATAAAAGTTCAGCTATATTCCAAGTTAATAGCTCAAAGCTGTTCAAATAAACTTGTATAAATCATTTCATTGAAATCAGTATGATTATAAACTATATTTAAATAATACATATCAAGATTAAACATTCATTTGGTGCTATAGTTTTATTCAAAAATATTTCAACAAATAATTTATACTTTGAAAGAATATAAAACATCATATTATTATTTTATTATTATATTTACAATTAATTATTAAATAGACTAATATTTAGTCATTGAATTACAATACAACTACTATATTGTAGAGTTTTATATAGTATAATTAAAATCTAACTTTGAAGTATCTGTAAAAGTAAAAGAATATTGTAATATCTGATTTAATTTAATGGTTTTATTAGAAAAATAAAATGAATTGGCTTTGGCATAAAATTAAAAAAATAGTAAATTTACTAATTTAGGTTGAATATCATATTAGTAACATTCAACTGATATAGTTATTTGGCATCTTTGTTGATTTAAACTGATCAATATTGATTAATTCCACTTCAGTGTATGTAGTATAATATAATTGTTACTGTATTGTTTGTAATTTAAAATGTGAAAAATTTCAATATGTGGCTATATCTCTAACGAATAATTTATAACTAAAAATACACAACATATTAGATATTTGTTGTAAAAATCATTAGTCCAAAAATATTCGATATGCAAACAAATAATACATTATTCAAGTTTAATTTGATTTCAAAATAAAGAATATATCAGAAATTATGTAAAAATGATCAAATTATATTGTTGATATAATATATAAACGACAATCATTTAGTATAAGAAAATTCAATCAATTCAAACTTTTAATACATTAACAATTATAAAATGCACTTCTAAACTTTAGCTTTGATCTTCGTCTTTATAACCTCTTCTTAATTCGATTGGGAAGGTGCTGAATATAAAATTATCCAAAATATGAAAGATACCTGTGGCAATGTGATTTATCAAAGTCATACTCCTTTTGCTTTAAGAGAAAAATCCGCAGGAAAATAGGTCTCCTTTAAGCGAGAGAGAGAAGGTAATCGAGATTGGTTATATCTCACCAATGACGAAGCAGCCGCTTGGACTTTCACCACTATGTCTAATACAACCAAAGCCCCTGTAGGCTGTAGAATGACTTATTTCGGCTTCAATAGCCAAAATAAAACATTTCATGATATGAGAGTTCCTTTTAGTGAATCGAGTGTAATAGTCACCAATGGCAATAGAAAATTTGCAAGTGCTTTAGCTTTAAGAAAAGGTAGAGAAATAGTTTTACTTTCAGATTTTGGTAGCTGTGATGGCCATGGTTGTGTTGGAACATTTCAAATGAGAGTTAAAAAAGATGATGAATGGATGAAAAATCGTTTTCTCATTGCTACTTTTGATGCAATCCTACAGAAATCTAATGGGATCATTCAAAAACCAATATCCAAACAAACTGCATTGTGAAAAGTCCAAACGTCAAAGTATTTGGAAAATGTAAATATTAGAAAATTCATTATTTATACCAAATTTAAGTAAAATTATATTAAGATTTTATTAAATTTAATAATCTTGAAACTTTAGATTTTTTAACTCTGTTTGAGTTTGATCTGTTAATATTTATAAATTTGTTATTGTGATAAGGAGTTCAAGCCATTCAAATTTCTATTATCAGTAGAGTCGGAATTAAAGGGTTATCATATTATTAACTTATCAATACTCATAATGCCAATAATTAAAATGGGTTTCATTTCATAAATCATAAAATAGCTCTAAGATTTGAATTTAAAGATTTAATAGAGATGTATTTTTGGGGGAAATTGTATTAAATAATCCACCCCAGCTATACCAAGAAATAGTTATCAAAATTTCATTTAAATTTGACTATCTTAGTTCAACTTTGTAATGTAAAAAATATTGTTTCATATTAATAAAATCAATTATAAATTGCTATTGGTTGAAAGTATATTTGAATAGCAATATTTTAAAGATTGATTTAAATATAGTAATAAATTGATTTTATGTTTGATGACTCTGTTCAGAAAAATGTTTAAAGTGAACTAAATTGTCCCTGCTATGACCATTGAATATATAAAGATAATTTCGTTTTGATTAATACTTATGTTTGTCATATACAGTTATATATTTCTTTAAAAATATAATGTATTTAAAACTTTATAGTAAATTTATAATAAAATTCTGAAAAATATTATATAAATATTTCAAATATAATATACAACATATATCTCAATTAGTTCAATTTTTCAACCTCAATGAATATTTTTTAAGAATTATAACATTTTTAGTAATTAATAATCAATTTGATCATTAATATAAGTTATAAATATCTAGTTTTTTGATATATTGAGTTATTCGAGAATAAGGATATTTCATCAAATGTATATATTGAAAACTCCTATACATATGAAAATATCAAATGTGAAACATTAAAAACTCCAATTAATATCAGTTGTTGTCAAATCAATCCAATTGAATCTAAACTTGGAATTTAGTTTAGTTGACTAGATCCATATGAATACCAACTTTTCACCGATTAACTAACCAATGGTTGAGAGCATTGTTTTATCAAATTTATTCAATGAATAATATTCAAACCTAATGTATTTATTGAGAAGTTTATATATAATTAAATAAATAATCTCTTTTATATAAAAACCCTATCAATCTGAGATTTATTCAAAATATTATTAAAATTAAACATTAAAAATGATTTCATTTATTTTGGAAATATAAAATTTATTCGTTTTGTTATTGTTTTTAAAAGTTTGGAAAAAAAGAAAAAACTCGTGATATTTGATATAATTTTACCTATATTTGAAGGAATTCTAGGTTCAAATTATCGCGTTATTTGTTGCCTATCCTCTTCAATATAGTTTTAATCAATGTGGTATTTCGAAAATACCCATCTGTTTTGATTTGATAGACAAGTCAAAATCACTCTTCATTCAGAATGGATTTGTTGCTCCACAATCATATGATGTTCCTTAGTTCCTCTTATTAGAGTGTATCCAATTCCTATGCAATACACTGAACGAATTATTTAAACCAAGAAACGACAAAGAGAAAAAAGGTTTTTTTAGATATTCTGCCATGACATCTGAACAGTAGGTAAATATCAATATATACAGTCCCGAAAGCTTAAAGAGCAGGATTAATAAATTAATTTACTAAATCATATTACGAGCACTTTTCTAACAAAGACCTTTATTCACAAATTATATTACAAACACAAACCAAGTCCTGATATTATACATATTGCAAATATTATCATATTTATCAAAATATTCAATTTCCCACTTATGATAATCAGATATAAAATTATAAAATTGTAATAATTAAAAATTCCTTAAGGTAACATTGAATGCAATGGATATCATAATTTTAAATACCCCTTTTTCCTGAAATAATACTATGTTAAATTGTTTATTATTTTAAAAATTTTATTCTTTTCATTGATAAAATTACATATATGGTTTCTCATTAGTAGCATTTATTTTAACCAGTAAACTGAATATTAAGCTTGGATTTACCAATCATCCAAATTTCAGAAAATCTAAAGCTTTTAACCATATAGCAATATAACAAACTAAAATCTGAATATATAATATATCAAAGAGTATAATTTTTATATTATAACTTCCTTGATAATAAAATTAAACTTAATCTTAATTAAATATTAAATAAAATATTAAAACTTATTAGATACTAAATAAGTTCTTAAAACCTTGTTTATTATACATTAGAAATAATGCTTACTTAATAAGACCAAAATTATTATAATTTAACAGTCAATTCTGAAACCTTTATCAATGCTTTAATCTTATTCAAATATTTTTATGGCCACTGCTCAGTTTGGATAAAATAGCCATTATAAAATTGTTTATAGTACGAATGATTATTTGGTAATCGAATTTATTATGGTCAAACTCCTTTGGTTATTAGAAGAAAATCCACTAGAAAATGATTATTATCGAAAGTTATAGGTGGCTCTAGAAATTGGTTATATATTACTGAGCACAAAGCTGCATCTTGGACATTCGCGAGGTGTATGATAGATCAGACAAAACTTTTGCTTGTAGAACCATCAACTTTCACAACCATGGTAAAAAGAAAACTTCCCATAATATGGAAGTACTATTCAGTGAACTTGGTGTTTAAATTGGTAACAGTAATAATTATTATGAAAATGCCTCAGCTGTAACCAAATATTACAAGTTTTTTTTACTCTCAGTTCTTGGAATTTTTCTGGTTTCAGTTATATTGGACCTCGGACAACCAATATCAAGCAAAACAGCCAATAACTTAAATGGAAACAAAACTTTTATATTATTGCCACCATCGATGTATCTCCCAAAAATTGAATGATATCATCAAAAGTACTGAACTTGAAATCAATTCTAAGCTTGAGTCATCTGGTGCTGAGATTTTTGGATGTAGCCTCACAAAACATTAAGGCTCGTCATTGTTTTTTTCAACTAATATCGCTCTGAATAAATAAAATGATAATATTTAATTGATTATAATTTATTTTGTAATAAATCTAGATTGTATTATAAATTAATATAACCAAAAAAACATAATATAAACATAAATATATAATATGAAAATAAAATATGTGTTTCATTTATTATTACTAAATAGTCACAATGATAGAATATAATATTAATGAAAATTAGTTTAGCTATTATAAAATATTAAAAATATGATATTAATATGTAGTTATCCAGTATATAATTTTTATTAGTATTGAAAATGAATTTTATATTATTAATTGCAAAGTAGAATATTTTCTAAATAAATTTAATTAATTTGTTATATCATTTTATTAAATGGAATATTTAATAATAAAATGTATGTAGATAATATTAAGGAATAAAGTAGATATAATTATTTTTAAATAATTCTATTTTAATCCTAACTTTTCAATACACTTATAGTATAAAATATCTTTAATACAGCATTATTGTATAATAAAATTCGAATTTTAACTCATATTTTTAATTGAGTAATAAATTTAAATATAATGTTGTTAATTCATTATATATTTGACAATAGATATTAAAATCAGTTGTTTCTAGATCATATATCAATTAATATATCATTGTTTATTAATATATATTAATTGAATTTATTGATATAAAATAGAAATATATTAGCATATTTAATATTGAAAACAAAAATATAATTAATTTATTAAAAATATTAGTCGTAATTGGTATAGAAAATAGAAATTATACTAAAATATGGTCCGATTCTTCTACAAATAAAGGATTGTTTGGTTTGCCAGTTAAAGTCAAAGTGAAATTCTGTGATAATGGACCAATTTTTACAATAAAATCTCCCATTTCGAGTGCTCTCTTATCATTCTCGTCAATGAAGGACAAATCTCTCTTGGGCTGAATTTGGAACTTGACTGTCTTAGATTCCTTGGGATTTAAGAAAACTTTATCAAATCCTCTTAATCTCTGGAATTCAGGTGAAATAGATCTGTAAATTTGGGTGGCATACATGAGCACTGATTCAGCTCCTGGCATTGATCCTGTATTAGTAACAGTCACGCTCACATCAAGAGTGCTGTTAGGTTGGATTTGACTGCTAGACAAAGTAAGATCGGTGTAGTTGAAGGTAGTATATGACAATCCGTGCCCAAATTCCCATTGAGGATTGTAAGTATCACTGTATCTTCTATAGTTGTTAATGGTAGTCATACTGGCCTTATTAGTATAAGTAATAGGAAGCTTTCCGGAAGGGTTCACGTATCCATAGATGATTTCGGCGATAGCTTGACCACCTTCAGGTCCAACCAAGAAAGAAGTTAAAATTGCAGATGGAAGATCAGCCACATTATCGAAGACTCTAGGGCGTCCTTGAGAAAGTACCAAAATCACTGGTTTGTTAGATTTAGCAAGGAGTTTGACAAGGTTAGTTTGACCTTCTGGAAGGCGCATATCGTCAATATTGCCCTTTAATTCTGTATAACTGTCCTCACCGAGACAAACAACTGAAGCATCGCTAGAACTAGCAGCGTCGGTAATTTGTTCGGGAGAGGTATTATTAAGCCATTTTCCTTCAGTATCTACGCTGGGTAAATAGCTGACATTAAATCCACCAAGATTCTTAAGTCCTTGAAGTAAAGTGATGCCACGACCATCAAAGAAATCATCACGACTAGCTCCAGTAGAATCTTTAGCACCTTGCCAAGTGAAAGTCCATCCACCAGTTAAATAGTTGAGACTGTCAGCGCAAGGGCCAGTTAAGAATAACTTAGTACTGGGTTTAAGGGGAAGGACTTTGTTACGATTCTCCAAAAGTATCACTGACTCTCTAGCCATATTTAGGGATGCGGCACGATCTTCAGCACGACCAATAGTTTTAATAAGTGGTGAATTAGGATCAACGTGGCCATCAGAGTCGAGCAAGCCCATTTTGTATTTAAGTTCAAGGACTCTCTTGACATTTTGATCAATAGCTTTAACTGGAACACGACCAGATTCAACCAACGATACCATCATTTCAAAGAACTCGCCGTTATGAGGAACCATACTAACATCAACTGTACCCAATTTCATAGACATAGCTAATGAATCATTTAATGATTTGGCGACATGATGCTGGGAATGGAGCTTAAAAATTTGTTCAAAATCGGTAACTAATGCGTTTTTAAAACCCATTTGATCTCTGAGTAAATCCACCAATATTTTCTTGCTTTTAACAACATGATCACCGTCGATATCTGAGTATGATTCCATCGCAGTTGCAACACCTGCATCAACTAAAGCCTGGAATGGAGGCACAAAATATTCATCTAAAATCCTCTTAGACATCCAAGCTCCGTCTACATCATGACCAGATCTGGAACTCGAGTAACCAATAAAGTGTTTCATAGTCCCAGCTACTTTGTCTGGGCGCTTGAGATCACATACACTTTCACCTTGGTAGCCCAAGACGACTTCCTTACCAAGTTCTCCAGCAACATATGGGTCTTCTCCAAAAGTTTCGTAAATACGTGGCCACTGTTTGTTTACAGCAATATCAGCAAGTGGGCTAAAATTCCAGTGTACACCAACCGCTCTAGTATCTTTGGCGGTGATTTCACCCCATACTCGAGCAGCAGTGCGATTGAAGGTAGCACCCATACCAATCTGCTGAGGAAACAAAGTAGCGCCACGAACATAACTAGCGCCGTGGATGGAATCAAGGCCATAGATCATAGGAATCTTGAGACGAGTATTCTTCTGAATATAATCTTGGATTTCATTCATCACACGAACCCAAGTGGCAGGATCGGCAGAGTTAAGATCAGTGCCATCAGACAAATTGTTGAGGAAAGATCCAGCAAGACGATGCTTGATATAATAATCTAGTTGAGTGGTATTCAGTTTTCCACTCTTGGCATCGTATAGATTATTCACGTTGATCTGAGTCAACTGTCCTATTTTTTCTTGCAGGGTCATTTTGGAGATCAATTCATTGACTTTAGCGCTCATATTAGATTCAAAGCTCTTAACATCACATTTGGGATTAGTAGGATAGTCTGCATAGACTCCTGACACTAAGAGAAGTGCCAATTGGGTAAGATATCCTGACAACATTCTGAATTACCAATATATCAATAAAAGATGAAAATAATTTCTTTTGATTAATATATTTAAATTTAATTAAATTTACTAGTTATAAATGAGTAGATTTTAAATTTTTGACTTAAGTCCATCCCTTATATACTGCAATATTTAACATCTTATCTAAGGTTGAATTACATCACATAATGCTAATAAGTTTAAATGCATTTTCCGCCATAAAATAAATATCACATATCCAGTCAGTTTTCTATTGTATATCAAATTGGTATAATTCTCAATAATAAGCACTTGCATATAGAGTTCTCATTCGGAATTATAAATATACATTTTATTACAAGAAATTTCTACAAATGTTAATTTAAATTTTAAGTTTTTTTTGAGAACATTTGTTGAGAAAGAGTTGATCAAGTGACTTGGAATTCATATTAAAGCAAAGTTATTTATATTGTTGATCAACCTTAAAATCATTGAATCGATCAAATTATTTAACATCCATCAGAATCAAACTAAATATTCAATTCAAATTGAATTTTATATATGGGTTTAATTATGTGTTATATTATAAATTATTGATTCATATTGATTTCTTATTTGTTCTGATTGATTACATTTTAGACAATATTATTCGTTATATAATGAAATGCATTTTTTAAATTTAATAACTACTATATTATATTCAAAAAAACTGTATCAATTTGGTTTTGTAATTTTCATTTTTAAAATAATAGATTATGAAAAGATTTGGAAAATGATTGAAAATACTTTCATGATTATTATAACATTAGTTAAAATTAGTATTAATTAGAATTGATAATCAATAAACATAAGGAATATGAAAGGCTCAAGCATACCCTTGATTTAAGTCCTCATTTATTATTGAATTTATCCAAAGTTGCTTAAATTTGATCATTTTTATCCAAGTCTTAAATAGAGTTTAAAAATCCCCAAAGAGGTAAACCCAAACACCAATCCTCGAAGGCTAACATGATTATTTATTAAATAATGAAGCGGTAATTTCTAGCACTATTTATTTCTTGATCCGTCTTTATATTTATTAATGATATTTCAAAATCTTGTTTTATCTATTTTAAATGTGCAGATTTTTAGGATCATTATATGTTTTTCTTATGTGATTTTTATTACAAATGGTAGACTTTAACTAACAGTACTCTCTTATTGGGCTAAGTAAATTTTGGATTAAATTTGTAATACGACTATTTTAACATTTCTCATTTGTTGTTACTCCTAGTGCATTAATTGACTTTTCTCATCATTCCTTATTCCTCGAGTCTTAAATTCAAGATTTAAAATAGTGTGATGTTCTTTAACAATCAATTTGATAGGTTACTTGTGTAACTTGTTTAATTGAGTTATTTTTTATGATATATTATTCTTGATAAATAATTTTTAAGGCCATTTAATTTATAGATGGATATAAGTATAATTAAGTTGATAACCTCTCTTGATATCTTTTCTTTGTTTAATAAAGAAACTAAGAAGAGACTAATTTATTATAATGGTTTGTATTCTGTGGCTAAGGTCAAAATAGTTTAAATTTTTTACTTTCTGCTTGGTTATCAACTATAATTTCTAATGTTACTAATATACAACGGTCAAACTTATCATTCATTGTCTTATAAAAATAATAATTATGATAGAGTATTTCTGGAAATGCTTCAATTTTTTACTTTCATTTGTCATCAAAATTTATATGATAAAAACATTTGCCTTCCAATATTCAAAATAATTATTAATTTGATTCGTATTAATTTTTACCTTTTATCTATATTTGAATGCTCTCTTTTGCATAGAAAAACTGGTAGTAGATGTTTTTAAAAAATTAATGTTTCATCTTAAACATAATAAAAATTTTCTAATACTCATTGTTTTTTATCCTTGTAATTTGAATATTAATATTTTGATTTTAATATTTTGGTTTAGGATACACTGTTACATTTAAACTTAAGACATAAGTTGCAGGTATATCATATTTTTCCAAATAACTTCATTAATACTTTTTTTGTTCCAATATCTGAAAAAGTCTAAATTTGTTAGTTTTTCTAAGTTTTTTCTTTTTTATATTTTATTTATTTTCTTTTTTATATTGAATTTTATTTTTTTCTTATTGACCAAATTTAATGAATTATATTTTGCCAATGAAACAGTAGGTGGTAAATTCGATATGTTTTGGAGGACTTCAATTAGTGATGATGTAATCAAATTATCATTAAGTTTATTTAGACTTTGAATATGCTAGTAGATCTAGTAGATAGTATTATATATATTAAAATACTGATAGAAATAATCCCGAACCTTAAGGAATAGCAGTGATTAATAATAATCAGAACAGAATATCAAGATATTGAGAGAAAAAGAGAGGACCTATTTTTTAGTTTAATTAAGGGAATTTATATCATTCAATTAACTTTAAACTGGGTTTTAAGTATAAATTGCTTAATTAAAAGTAAATAAAAACTTAGGATTGTATATAAGGAATCGCAGAACTAATCTCCTGATAGCCACGAGATGATTACAAATTATGAAGAAACTATTCATATATTTTTTGTTGAATTATACCGATTAGTGTCTTATTTAGAATGATAATTTTATCTGTTATTTAATAGTTAATTTAAAAAACTCAAATTTATAGTGAAAAAGCCTATGCATATACCCAATGATACTTCCAGAAATAGCTCCTTTATATACTTGTTCTAATAAGGCTTATAAGAAATGATTCTTGTAATAAAACCTTGATTTAGCAATTCAAATAACTTCATGTTCAGGGAAGCATTTTTAAGGTATTAGACTTGCCATTTGGGGTCTTATTTTGTATGATTTAACGAACCTTTGATAGCATATTTTTTGGTTAGGTGTTGCTTTTTATTTGAGCAAAAAGTTATTTAATTTTACAGACTAAGTAAAGCTTAAGTCCATGTACAGTTCATATAGTTCGAACATTTTCAGCTCTCTTCCAATACCTAATACTGCTTGATGAGATTCCAACTTGAATTTTGTATTGTAGAGGCGGAAAAGCAGTCAAAATGGTTTATTTTTGATTAAGAATGATAATAGTGTGCCTAGTGCTGTACTGTTTTTAATTAAATACTATTGTAAAATAATATTTAAATTCCTTTGCTGCAAGTGATAGTTTACCGAGGCCTTGATTAAATATTGGTTGACGTGCTAAGAACCAGTGGAAATTCCAGGAACAGCCCTTGCTACAAGAATGTCAAAGTATTATTTTGTTTTCATTTTATTTTATCAATATTTTTTAAAACTAGACTTTGATAACAAATTATGTATCAACAAGTTTATTATTAAATATTTCTATTTTAAAATTCTGTCTCCTTAATTTCCTAATATTATAACACATAACTATAATAATATGACATAATTGATCAAAAAAGACTACATTTTAAAATATTTACTTTAAAACTGAATCCAAAATAGAAATAAAGATCTAACAAAAGATGGATCCATATATATCACATTAGTTGTGACAAACTGTCTTTATTATTATTTGAAATCATTTAATATATTTTGTATATGCTTTTTGAGGTTTGAGTAAAATGATTTTGAAATATATTACTTCTTTAATTTAATAATTAATATATTATGGCATTTTCAACTGACAATATCAAGCTTAAGAAAATTGTATTATTTTAATCAAATACAATGATTTGTTTAAATTGATATCGTCTATAATTCTAAGGAAATTACCAAATGCAAAATTAATTTTAGATTATTCAAAGTCTAATAATTATATTTCCAAAATATTATCCTTGGGAATGTATATGATAATACTAGATAAATATTTTTGGGAAAATTTTCAAATCTCATAGTATAATCTATTCTGACATTTTGTATAACATTTTCATTAAACATTTATGTTGAGGTTAAGAATTTCCATCAATATTGAAAATAGGATCAGCTTCTCTGACTTCAACATTAGTGTATTATACTAGACAAACTATAATTTTGAATCCATTGGTTCATTGATACTTTGAAATCTATTCATTTTAATATTAACTGGCGGTAGTATAATTTTATATGATTTGATATCTATTATAATTTCAAAATTATAAAATTTTCAAGTTAAATTATGTGAATCATATTTATTTTTGTTTATAGATTTATAGAATGGTGTGTATAATTTTTAGCAATAATATTATAATATATATATATTACCTTTGGATCAGAAATTTTATAATAATTTCAGATGTGTGAAGGTTATTGAATATTGGAAAAGCAATATATTTTATATTAGAATAGTATTCATAAGGATAGAAATTTAAATTCCTTTATTTAATAATATCATTATTTTGATATTTCAAAATATTCAGGTATTAATATAAAAATATTATATCAACCCATAAATTGTAAAATTAACAATCTAAAAATTATTCAGATAATCAATATATAAATGTATTCACCAGAATTGACATTGAATATTTTCATGTAGAGAATTGTAGAAAAATTTTATTTTAATACATTGCATATGTGTTTATAATTTTCAATGATGAAAAACAACACATTATGGTTGATAGTTTTAAAATAATATCTATTGATATACTATAGTTAGTCAACTTTCTAATCTATTTCATTCATTAACTCTTTGAATATCAAATAAATATGCATCAGCCAAAATATATTAGATGATTTCCTCAAAGATTATGAAGTGTAGTAATTGACTTAATCAACAAATTAATTCAATATTCAACTAAATAATGAAAGAAGTTTCCCATATTGATATATATTTGAATATTTTGGTAATAGTTATTAATTAATACATATTGATATGTGGCCGCAGCCTCTACTCTCATCAAGTATCCTTACAGCACTTGAACGTAATTATTATTTGTCCTTCACATACAGAATTAGTTTTCATTCGGTGATTCGCCATACAGTCAAGCCACCTCAGCAATTCTTAAATCACTTTACCCGACCTACACCATAAAAATCCGGTATTTGAGCGATTAATACCGAGATCACCCAGATCCGGGTCCTCCCCGCTTGTCACGTCCCTATCAAATTATTCCTTATACCTTTAACTTTTTATTTCTATTACTCACAATTTGCCTCTTATCCTATTTTCTCTCAAATTTATCAGATCTTATCCCAACAACAGAGGGGAGAAAACATACTTTTTCTAGCTAAAGGAAATTAGATCAAAATCTTTATAATTAACTTTTAAACATAATTCTAAATAAACAATATCAAAATACTATAAGTTATAAACAATCAAGCTTAACTCAATATAATTATCTCAGTTTCCAGCACTAGGATAATACACCGCTAATTGACAGAATTAATACAATCTCTTTCAACTCATTTTATAGCCAATTATCCAGGTTTACCTCCAAAAACTATTTCTGATCAGCACACTTATTTCTCAAATATTGTTAATATCTGAGATATATGATAATTATTACTCTAATTATTATGTTTCAATATAATATGAATTATAATTCAGTATTAGAGGTATACTAATTTTATATATTGAAATAAAATTTAGTTTGTTATATATTGACATGAAAGTGTATTTAATTCTTAATGAAATTAAGTAAATGTGTATTCGTGAATTTAAATGATAAATTTATCTAGAAAATTGTAAAATATCAGTAAACACTTAATAGGAATAATATAAAATATTTTAACTGAAATAATTTTTCAATACTGAATAAATTATAAAATAGATGCTGATTTTTTAAATTTAAATCACTATTATACCATGTTAAAGTGATGAATAAAAATATCATTATTCACTTTTACTAAATAAAAAAGAATTAATAAAAACATATTTTGGCATCAAATTGGATATGAATATTTGTTTTCATAAATCTTATTTAACCAATGAAATTTTTTGGGATGTTTAATATTCTTTAAAATTTTTAAAGTTAAATTTATAATTTTATATTAAATAGTAAATATATTTATATTTATATATACAATTTACTCTGATTTTTATATTTTTACGAAAAATCGACAATATAAAATGTTAATAGATTAAATTTTATTAAATTGCATTAATAGCGGTTTCAAGGGACATTGTTAAAAATATATAAGGAGCAATATGCTACATATGATCTTATTGAATAATTATAATTTATTTTTATTAAATTTGTAAAAAACCATATCTATTCCATCAGATACTGAAATCAATTTTTCTATTAAAATTATTAGAAAATTCAATTGATGATGGACAATTTCCAAATATAGAATTGTGACTGGGTGAATGGAATGTCAACAAAAAACCACATGGTTAACCCTGAATTAAAATTAAATTCCACTAAACACCAAAATTAATTCTGCTAAATTTTAACACTCATGAATAGTTAATTATAATTAATGTGCTAACCAATTTAGGATTTTGAGCGGAAGTATTTCTTAGGATTAAGCAAAGACAATATGACAATACGCAAGGTTTGTTACTAGTAATGTTATAATAAATATAGTATGGCCGCTTTGTTTACATTTAATAGTTAAAATGATGTAATTGAATATAGAACTTTAGTTTGGATGATATTTTAATCAAAGTATAAAAAGAATTAATTCATTGAAATTAAGCTTCACTTAGCTAAGTGATAACAATCAAAAATTTATTTAATATATTTATTTTAATTAATATTTTATTATTTAAACTCAGGTAAAATTACTCAATACATATTATAAATAATTCGCAATGTTGTCAGGATATTTTTCACAATTGACACTTCTTTTAATATCTTGCATCTATGCACAAAGTCCAAGCAATGCAAAATGTGATACAAGACAATTCGAATCACAAATGAGCGCTAGAGTTGGCGCACTTATGGCTTCTATGACTCTTGAAGAAAAAGTCGGACAATTAACTCAAATCAATATAAATAAGCTATACGACGCCAATAGCGGAAAGTTGAATACAACTCAATTAGACTATTACATCAAACAACGACTTGCAGGATCATTTCTTAATAATTTGTCCGATGGTACTGATCTCAACTGTGCCGATCCTGCTACTTGGGTTCGAGTCATGAACGAAATCCAAGATTATATCCAGAAAAATACTCGTCTCAAGATTCCTATGATATTTGGTCTTGATTCAGTCCACGGTGCTAACTACGTTCGTGGAGCTACCCTATTTCCTCAGCAGATTGGTATGGGTGCCACCTTCAACCGAACTGCTGCACGTATATTTGGTGAGATCACTGCCAAAGATACAAGAGCGGTTGGTGTACATTGGAATTTTAGCCCACTTGCTGATATTGCTGTAAACAAACAGTGGCCACGTATTTACGAAACTTTTGGAGAAGACCCATATGTTGCTGGAGAACTTGGTAAGGAAGTCGTCTTGGGCTACCAAGGTGAAAGTGTATGTGATCTTAAGCGAGGAGACAAGGTAGCTGGTACAATGAAACACTTCATCGGATACTCCAACTCAAGATCTGGACACGATGTTGATGGATCTTGGATGTCTAAGAGGATTTTAGATGAATATTTTGTGCCTCCATTTCAGGCTTTGGTTGACACTGGTATTGCAACTGCTATGGAATCTTACTCTGATATCAACGGTAACCATGCTGTCAAGAGCAAAGAAATATTGGTGGATTTGCTTAGAGAGCAAATGGGTTTCAAAGGCGCTTTAGTAACTGATTTTGAACAGATTTTCAAACTCCACTCACAGCACCATGTTGCCAAATCATTAAACGATTCATTAGTGATGGCAATGAAATTGGGAACTATTGATGTTAGTATGGTTCCATACAATGGTGAGTTCTTTGAAATGTTGGTCTCACTGGTCAGATCTGGTCGTGTTCCAGCTAAAGCTATTGATCAAAATGTTAAGAGGGTTCTTGAACTTAAATACAAGCTTGGCTTGCTCGGATCTGATGGTCAAGTTGATCCCAGTTCACCACTTATTAAAACTATTGGTCGTGCTGAAGATCGTGCCGCATCCCTAAATATGGCTAGAGAGTCAGTGATACTTTTGGAGAATCGTAACAAAGTCCTTCCCCTTAAACCCAGTACTAAGTTATTCTTAACTGGCCCTTGCGCTGACAGTCTCAACTATTTAACTGGTGGATGGACTTTCACATGGCAGGGTGCTTCGAACTGGAATGGAGCAATCCGTGAAGATTTCTTTGAGGGTCGGGGAACTACTATACTTCAAGGACTTAAGAAGATTGGTGGAAATAATATTAGCTATTTACCCAGCGTAGATATTGAAGGAAAGTGGCTAAACAATACTTCTCCTGAGCAAATCTCTGGTGCTGCCAGCTTCAGCGATGTCAATGTAGTGTGTCTTGGAGAGCGTAACTATGCAGAACTTATTGGTAATATTGACGATATGCGTCTTCCAGAAGGTCAACTCGATCTTGTCAAGCTCCTTGCCAAATCTAACAAACCTCTCATCCTTGTACTTTCTCAAGGACGCCCTAGAGTCTTCGATAATGTGGCTGATCTTCCATCTGCAATTTTAACTTCTTTCTTGGTTGGACCTGAAGGTGGTCAAGCTATCGCCGAAATCATCTATGGATACGTGAACCCTTCCGGAAAGCTTCCTATTACTTATACTAATAAGGCCAGTATGACTACCATTAACAACTATAGAAGATACAGTGATACTTACAATCCTCAATGGGAATTTGGGCACGGATTGTCATATACTACCTTCAACTACACCGATCTTACTTTGTCTAGCAGTCAAATCCAACCTAACAGCACTCTTGATGTGAGCGTGACTGTTACTAATACAGGATCAATGCCAGGAGCTGAATCAGTGCTCATGTATGCCACCCAAATTTACAGATCTATTTCACCTGAATTCCAGAGATTAAGAGGATTTGATAAAGTTTTCTTAAATCCCAAGGAATC